>JAXIVJ010001121.1:0-152727 GCA_036785665.1 Chirona hameri | reverse complement strand
GCACAATATACTTTTAACTCCATTGCGTAAAAAAGCAATACGGGAAAAGCCCGCAGTTTGATGAGGACCAAAAGTACTTGCAAGCATCGGTCGTTAGAAGTGTTGAACGCTTATCAAGTTTAACTTGAAATATCTGTCGGTAGGAAAGTTTGTATGCAAAATGTGATGAATTTACAATATATTTGGGTGTCGTCTGTCGATTTCAAGTAATAACTCCATTTTTGTGGGAAAAGGTAATTATTTCCCTTTAGCATTTCATACTCTGGCTGGTAGAAAGCCAGATTTTGCCTGCTTGGTTTCACCTGCCTGGATATGCGTTATTAACAATTTACAATGCGCTAATTTAGTTTGTTGTTTTATAATAAAAACTGCTACATGCTGGTAGCTGTAAACCCAACTTTTTGTCCTTGTCCAACTATTTGTTTTATTCTAACTCCATTCCACATGATGGATGGGACAATGTTATGTGCCGGTGCCTAGCTATATGCCAAGTTTGAACATACAGAGACTGTAATATAACAGTGGACGACCCAGCTCGAATACATACTTTTATGAAACGTCATAGCTAAAATACTTCTATGCTTCTAACATGGACAAGGCTAACAGCAACTACTGAACCATAAATGATAATCATGGTTCATATAATAATTCCAACCCTTGAGTGAAAAGTTCCCTCTTTTTATATTTTACCCATCGCATTTTTACATACTTCATACCATGTTATAAATTGGAGCTGTGATATCGGACACCGTCATATTCTTATATACGTCCCTGCCTACGTTTTCGTTTTACCTTTCGTCAGTAGCAAACTTGAATGGATCAACTTCAAATCTGGCCCTCATGAAAAATTGGTGCATACGTTTCCAGTATGTGCTGCTGGCTTACATGGCTGGCATATTGTCTAAATCATACCACTGTTCCTCTCTTCAGATTCACATGCTGACTGACGGCGGAATTCACAAGGAGGTGATCCTTGGCAACCCTGCTTACTACAAGAATAAGGATGCCAAGTTCGTCGTCGTGATCCCTAAGAAGACCTACTGCATCTTCGAGTCTCTCTCGGAGGACGAGGCTACCTTCAAATCCTACGTCGCGATCCCCGGTGAGTGGAGACCACCAGCTGTTTCTAGCACCACCACCAGACAAATGGTCGCCAATTTAGTGGAGTCTATTGGCTGTTACTCGCCATCACTGACATCAATACGATTTCTTACAATTTAATTATCTTCTAGTTTTTTTAGTCCTTATTATATGCATTCGATTCGTCACATCAATATTCTATGATAACAAAGCATTCAATGTGAACTATATTATATCCTTCTACTTTGTTTTTAGTCAGATCATGATACAGTAAACATTGAATGATTACAAAACATTCAATGTGAACTGCATTATATCCTTCTACTTTGTTTTCGTCATATCATGACACAGTAAACATTGAATGATAACAAAGCATTCAATGTGAACTGCATTATATCCTTCTACTTTGTTTTAGTCAGATCATGATACAGTAAACATTGAATGATTACAAAACATTCAATGTGAACTGCATTATATCCTTCTACTTTGTTTTCGTCATATCATGACACAGTAAACATTGAATGATAACAAAGCATTCAATGTGAACTGCATTATATCCTTCTACTTTGTTTTCGTCATATCATGATACAGTAAACATTGAATGATAACAAAGCATTCAATGTGAACTACATTATATCCTTCTACTTTGTTTTCGTCATATCATGATACAGTAAACATTGAATGATAACAAAGCATTCAATGTGAACTACATTATATCCTTCTACTTTGTTTTAGTCAGATCATGATACAGTAAACATTGAATGATTACAAAGCATTCAATGTGAACTACATTATATCCTTCTACTTTGTTTTAGTCAGATCATGATACAGTAAACATTGAATGATAACAAAGCATTCAATGTGAACTACATTATATCCTTCTACTTTGTTTTAGTCATATCATGATACAGTAAACATTGAATGATAACAAAGCATTCAATGTGAACTGCATTATATCCTTCTACTTTGTTTTAGTCATATCATGATACAGTAAACATTGAATGATAACAAAGCATTCAATGTGAACTGCATTATATCCTTCTACTTTGTTTTAGTCATATCATGACACAGTAAACATTGAATGATTACAAAGCATTCAATGCAAAATGTTATGCCGCATTAACAAAACGTGTTTCTTACCCCATTGGAAGCATTCACAAAGTGTTAACATTATATTCATTATGTTTCCCCAGCCTGGAACCCAGCACACTCCCACAACTTCTCCCAGAAGGAGATGGCGACCAAGTTCCCAGACTTCACAAAGATGTTCAACGAGCTGTCCAAGCCGGGCGTTCACCATGATCATGATCATGATGACCATGATGACAAGCATGACCATGATGATAATGAGCATCGTCACGTCCGCCGTGGACGTTTCGGTCGCAGGAACAATAACAAGCACTAAGTTCTTCGAAGAAGGGAAGGCATGGATAAACCACTGCATCAAAACGAATGTGGAAAGGGCGGGCAAACTAAGTGCAATCTTCTGTGTGCGGCGAGTAGCGGGCTGTCTGTTTTTGAAAATACATTGTCTACAAGACATTCAAGTGCTTTATATTATTCATCTGGATACCCACGTGAAAACTGTGAGCAAAACGTGCCCGTTTTGGACGGGAGCAGAAAATGGATATATTTTGGACGATGTTGTAATAAAGGGTCAATCAATATAAGCAATATGTAAATATTATAATTTAATTAAACATGGAATGTAGAAGAGTTGAAGGCATAGAAGAGAGACCGCAAAACTTTACCAACTCCTGCTTCCTCACCGCACCACCTGCGAGCCTCGAGCTCAGCACCAACTGACTGCCCCGCTCCGGCCGGACGGCTCCGCTTCGCTCGTCCGGCCCATCGCCGCAGGCACTGACCTGGTGACCTCGCCCGGTCACAGCCGGTCACCACCATACGGGTCATCAAGCGTCGAACCGCGGTATTAGCACTACACTACAGGCCGCCTTACAAACCAACTCTTTGGCCTATCGTGATTCGCTAATGCTTACCAACATTAAAATATTACTGAATGGATTACGCCCGGTCGCTCTGTAGCCCCGCCTTTGACTCCGGACCCACCACTCGCAACTGACCGGTCACGGGTTGCATATGGCCGGTTCTAGGGTCAGTCAGGGTGGAGCTAAGCTCTGACGTCAGAGCATAGCTCCTCCCTTTCGCGATAGCATCTGCTCACTGACTGAATTCTCTGCGCGAGTTTTAACATTACGAGTGACTGGAAAGTGCCCTATATTTTTGTTTGACATTAATCAACCTGAGTAATACAAATTGGAGCAGGATCTTAAACGTCCATTGCGAAAAATTTGTTGATGCCAATTGGTGCCTTCAAAAGTTATTGACGAAAATTAGGGTCCCAAGCAGTCTGCCGTTCACAGTAGTTTCATGGCGCTCATACACCCCTGTCCATTCACGGAAATTCTGAAACTATGGCAAAAATGATAGTGCAAGCCATTAGTCACTTTTTGTGGTTGATATAATCAACAACACATGGTCACCCTATTCAACCTGCCAATGACATTAAGCAACACAACTCTCTGTACACTGATTTCCCATACCCAAAACGAAATGTTTCAGGTTAAACAACCCTTGAATGGGTCGTAGCTATTTTTAATACAAATTATAGGCAGCTGCATACCAAAACCAAACGTTAAACATATATAAGCCAATTGAACATCACCGGGACAGTGAACAGATTAAATGACAAGGCCACAATTCACCACAAACAAATCATATTCACCACCCAGCTTTCCACCCACTCAAACAGTGACATTATACCTGCACTTCCATGAAATACGTTCACGCTCCGCTCACGTTCCGTTCAAAAAGATAAACTGAATCCATGTTTCCGAGGCCAGCCGTTCCCACCCAGCGTAACGGGTCTCCGTCGCGCCGACAAGTCCCGGTTCACACCGCGAGCGTGACAAACGCGAGCGGAGACCGTCCGGCGGTTCAACTCGCAGTGCTTTTTCCCTATTCCGGCTGCGCTCCGTTCACGTTCCGTTCACGTTCCGCTCGTCCCCGCTCCCGGTGCGAACCGGCCTTAACGGTATGACGGCAAACGCTGGATTGAACAATGTATTGGACCGTTCACGGTAACGCATCTTATTTAAAGGGAGTGTGCCTACTGTTTTGATCTGTCAAAATTATTTTTCCTACGATATGTACCTATTTTTGTGATGGTTGGATACAACGAAATTTACATCTGGAGCCCCTATAGTTGAATTTTCACTTATATTATTTTTACTTATTTTTCGTTTCAATATCGAAAAAACGATCCCCACTACGGTGAAGGTAATCAGAGGTAACAAATTGCTACGTGAGCGACGCACCTAAGACAAAATACAGGCCGATCGTTTCGCCCAGGCCACGGTAGATAAAATACGTTCCGCCTATTCAATACGTGCGCTTACGTGGGTTTGGGTTATACATATCGCCTTGGGTTTGGGGATATATCACCTTGGGTTTGGGGTTGGTGCTGGTGGTTGCAGTTTATCTGGGATCGTATAGCTCCTGTTGTATCAAAAGTAATGATTTGGTAAATACTAAAGTAAGATATTGACCTCTTTGACTACAGAAAGCTGTGTAAGTTTATTGAAAACTGTAAAAAGGCCGATTTAGATACATTTTAATTCAGTGTCCTAGCATTGGGAAATTTTGGTGGAAAATGACACCCTATGGATACTATTTTTCCACTCTTTTTCCTGAGTTTTACTGTGAATTTCCCACTCCTTATTTTAAAATGTATTGGATAATTGGAAACCTGATACTGATTTATGGATGTAATGATAGGGACAGCCTGTGGACGAAAAGACAGGTAAACATTGGCATAGGTGATAACTAATTTTGGTGAGCAGGTAATTGGGCGATAAAGCCTGGTACATATGCTTTTTGGCTTAATTTTCCACTCTTTATACTTATTTTAGTCAGAGTTTTCCACTCCGCACACCAGCTCCAAAGCAATTCTAGGAGCCTGTAATTCAATTTAATTTCATGTTTCTTATTGTTGTGGTAGGTACTAGGTAGGTACCTACCACCTATGCGCAGTTAATACTTATTTCAATTTAGAATAAGTAAAACATCAATACATGCTACACCTACCTTTCTGTTAAAAATATAAATTGTGTGAACACAATTTAATTATACTTTTATGAGAATGGGAATTAGCTACCGGATATTTACTGCAAGTTGGTACCTATAACACTGTAGGTATGGTAAAAGCCCAATCTTCAGACATGTCTTACCTCAGGCTTGTCATGCTATCAGAGTATAGGGGCTACTGGCGCACAGTGTGTCTGTATTGTTAACATTCTGATGGCATAAAAAGTCCAAGGTTATGATGTGTCCGAGGTTACAGCAGTTCACCCTACCAACAGCTACCAATGGTGTTAGCCTGTGTCCATGGTACCAGCTAAAAAGTGATGAGTGTTTTTAACTTTAAAAGGCAAATAAGTTAAGTGAGGAACATGTGTGATTTATGTTAATGGATTTACACATACCTAAATTGGCAATGTAAATGTAAGTTATTTTCAATATAAATTGTCAATATAAGACAATAATGGCCAATCTGATATTTTTGCTGTAACAATGGTTTAATAACCACACACATGTAGGTATGTTTCCATTTTTATTGATTTGACAAATTCAACATATATATTTAATACTTATACTTACTTATACTTATAAACATGGATAATTTAGAAAGGCCACATGGCCTCACTGATCCAAACGATACTGAGCTCTTTAGCAAGATTCTCTCCCTCAGTCGTGTATATATTTAAATGTTGATATAACTTAAGTGTCATATATATTTAAATGTTGAAGCAAATGTGAATCAATTAACATATTTTTTTTATTCTTTGAATCTGAAAAAAGATTATTAAAAAAAATCCATGAATCAAATGGTGATTTAATAATTCAGGTCCCAAGATGAAATGAATTGTGATTGAATCATTACAAATGTTGAATCAAAGTCTGCTTATATTGACAATACATATTGTCAGTACAAAATGGCATACAACCACACTACTCCACCACTTATTCAATACATGTAGGTACATATTGCACAAGTTTCAGGTGATGGCTGCAATGGCCTTGGCTGCAGTGTTACTGGTATCATAGAGCTGTGATTGTATATATAAAAATATAAGCAGTGAGGAAAGATGAATCTTGGATGACTAACTAAGAAGAAGAGTGCAAGTTTATGGAAAGCTGTAAAGCTGGTAACGCTGATTTAGATGCATTTTAACAGCATGTGTCTATGCCCTATGGTCTTTTTATTGCAATATATTTATTTGCAATTATTTTGCAGATTTATTTGCATTTGCAATAATTTTATTGCACTTACATGAAGTGAATATTAAAAAAATGGACATCTTCAATATATAATTTAATATAATTGGAATGGGAGGGGGCGATTTTCCCCATTTCTGGTGATATTTTTTCCCTTTTTGTGAAAATGGGAAAGCAATATTTCAACAATGGCGTACTTTCCTCGTTTAAGACACCAGTAGCAAAGAACAATGTTACTGTGTTTTTGTGAGAGATTTCTGTCTTCATTCTCCATTGTGGTGGGTTGCTATTTTTTGTCACCGAACAGTGCCAATCTTATATTGTGTTCAGTATTCACTGCCTTCAGGCTTCCTTGTTGTGTTGTCTGCGCGGTTGTTCCGCAACTCGTTGGCGGGAGGGCGTACTGAGAAGCTGTAATGAAACATCGGTGGTAGCGGCGGCGACTCGCCCAGCCAGGAATGTCACGACAGCCGGGCGAGTCTTTGTTTATCGTTCAAAATGATTGTTACGATGAATACATGGTTTTACGCAGCCTTTACGCCTTTACCGTTGATTTAAGTTACAAGCTTCATTAAATAATGCTTACAATCAAACATGAGTGGTTTTCTGAATAAATGGTTTCATGAATCGTTTCTTCTCTTTTATCATTTTTAGTACTACCACATGTAGCGTCAACGTCCCGTTCGATTGACTGACTGTCTAGTAGGACATCACATATCAGCGTCACAACTCAGCTACAGCGGTCTTAGAACTAGACCAGAGGCGCAGTCACTAAGTCCTGGTTCAAACACCGAGAAAAACCATGCTTACTTGTTCTGGCTGTATTATGCAACAACAAAGTCAACGGATGAGCCATTCATACATTTTACATTTTAGTAAAAGCAATAGCAACGTAACAATAACAATACCAAACATGACCAATTCCATTCTCCACAGCAAATGATGTCAACATTTCACCTTTCCTCCGCACCTTAGAAATGTACAACAAACGAACAAGTACTCCATGTTAATATCAACTGTGCGATATAAGTCAGAGGTCAGAAGTTGTGCCTAACTACAGCCACATACCGAGGTCAGGTCAGAAGTCAGACAGTAACCGTGTATGCCTGCAGGTCATATAGAGACATACAGACACAGGACAGGTCAGATGTCATGCCAGAGGTCAGACCAGCGGTCAGACAGCAGTCGCGTCTCCTACCAGGTAACAGACAGAGGTCATGTCAGATGTCAAACAGCGTCCCCCTGCAGGTCACGCACAGAGTGAGGTCAGGTCAGATGTCATGTCAGAGGTCGGATCAGATGTCATGTCAGAGGCCAGATCAGATGTCATGTCAGAGGTCGGGTCAGATGCCATGCCAGAGGTCGGACCAGCGGTCAGACAGCAGTCGCGTCTCCTACCAGGTCACGCACAGACAGTGGTCAGGCCAGATGTCAAACAGCGTCCCCCTGCAGGTCACGCACAGAGTGAAGTCAGGTCAGATATCATGTCAGAGGTCGGGTCAGAAGTCAGGTCAGAGTTCAACCCGGAGGTCAGGTCAAATATCAGGCCAGAGATCAGGCAGCAGCTGTGTATCCAAGCAGGGCACACACAAGATACAGATGCAAGGGCGCTGCCACAATAGCGACGCCCCTACACAGAGTTCAGGCATGTGAGAGGTCAAACAGCAGCCATTTCTCCCATTGGGTCACACAGGCAGAGGTCAGATCAGAGGTCAGACGGCAGCCGTTTCTCCCTGCAAGCCACTCACAGACAGGGGTCATGTCAGAGGTCAAATGGCAAACAGCGTCCCCTGCATGTCACGGCACGCACAGTGAGGTCAGGTCAGATGTCATGCCAGGGGTCGGACCAGATGTCAGATAGCAGCCGTGTTTCCTTCCAGGTCATACACAGACAGAGGTCAGGTCAGATCAGATGACAAGTGGCCCCCTGCATGTCACGCACAGTGAGGTCAGGTCAGCTGTCATGTCAGGTCGGGTCATAGGTCGGGTCAGATGTCATGTCAGAGGTCGGGTCAGATGTCATGTCAGAGGTCGGATCAGATGGCATGTCAGAGGTCGGCTTAGATGTCATGTCGGAGGTCGGGTCAGAGGTCAAGTCAGAGGTCAAGCTAGAGGTCGGATCAGATCAGGCATCAGTCGTATCTCAAAACAGGGCACGCACACATGAAGGGCGCTGCCACATTTTGAGACGGGGGGGGGGGGCAGCTAGGTGTTTGCCCCCTCCCCCTACCTCACACTCAATGAGCTGTCAAAATCCTGCTCATCCATCTGGAGGCAGCCCAGCCCCAGCCCCCCACCCCCCGTCTTCCTGCAGGCCACACACACAGACAGAGATCAGGTCGCTCCTATTCAGCCGCGCCGGCCGGTCGCGCGCGCCCAACAACTGCAGCTGTCCCGTGACACCCAGCACGTGTGTGCCGCTCCTTTTCAGCCGAGCTTCACTGCTGCCACTAGTTACCAGAGCTGATGGACCGTCTGCAGGCTCCGGAGCCATGTCAGGAAGGTGCTGGAAAGGCAATGTCACTCAGGTCATGAAATGTGGAAATGGGAATGATATAATGCCATTAGATACTGAATGATGTATTTTACAATTTACTCGAATATTCCTTACGTTATAGTGTAATTCAAATCACATGAACAGACATAACCAGTATCAGGAAATATTAAGTCGTGCTATGCTTGGACAAAATACCACTGGAACCCAGTATGTACCAGTAGTGTACTTCGAAATGCTTGAGAAATATGCATTTGTAAGCAGTAATACTGAAGCAAAATTACACAGACATATTTGATTTCACTTCTTCTTGTACTTCTCACCAGGCACGTAGCCAAGGGGAGGGCGGCGGGGGCGCCCGCCCCCTCCCCCCCCCCCCCCCCCCTGGAGGCCAGGAGGACCCTTTTTGGCGCGCGAGGGCCCTTTTCGGCGCGCTGCGCGCGCCGAAAAAGGGCCGACGAGACCGCGCGAAGCGCGGTATCATAGGCTCTTTAATACACGAAGCGTGGTCTTTAGAGAGTTTAGAGGACTTTAGAGGCCCTTTAGGGCCACTAGGGCCCTCTCTGAAAGACCAGAGGGCCCCTTGGACGTTCAAAAGAGACCTGTTCATGTCACAGGGGCTCCTGGCCAGACCGAAAGGGCCCCTGAGCGGGTCAGAGCCCCTGAGCACGTCGAAGTGGCCCCTGGCCAGCACGGAGGGGCTCCAGGGCAGGTCGGAGAGCCCCTTGAGCATGTCGGCAGGGCGACAAAGCAGTCAGCGCAGGCCGACCAGAAGAGTCGCTGGGCCGATCGGAGGGGCTCCTGGGCAAGTCAGAGGGGCCCCTGGCTAGATCGAAAGGGTCCCTGGGCCGGTCGGAAGGCCCCTTGAACATGCCGGATGAGTTCCTAGCCAGACTGGAGGGGCCCTGGGCAGGTCGGAGGGACCCCTGAGCAGGGGCGGCGGATTGCGGTGGCAGGGTACCCAAAATTCCCCCCAGTCGAAAATCCTAGGGGCAAAGGGTAGTTTTGCCCCCCCCCCAGATTTTAGCCTGCTCAATCTGGGGGCAACATGACCCTTCTCCTCCCCAGGATTTTCATTTGAGGGGGAATTTTGGGTACCCTGCGCCCCGCAATCCGCCGCCCCTGCCCCTGAGTATGTCGGCAGGGCGACAAAGCAGCCAGTGCAGTCCCTGGCCAGCTCGGAAGGATCTCTGAACAGGCCGAATGGGCCCCTTGACACACAAGGGGGGCTTCTTGGAAGGTCAGAGGAGTCTCTGGTGAGACCGGAAGGGTCAAAGCACGTAGAGATCCCAGATGAAGATTAAAACAAGGAGGACTTACTCCACAATACAAATATTAAAAGCGGAGCTTTCGGGTATATTGTAACACCCTTCGTCAGGGTGCTACAATATACCCGAAAGATCCGATTTTATTTTTCCCTGTTGAGTAAGCCCTCTTTGTATTATATATATCACCCACTCCACATCATGTCTTTTCGTTTCGCGGATCCCAGATGAGTCCCTGAACAGGTCGGAAGGGCGTAGAAAAGGTCAGAGGGGCCCCTAGACGATCTGAAGGGACCTTGGGCCTTTCAACAGTAAGAATACATACAGTTGTACAGGGAATAAAACTCAAAATTTTCGCACCGCTCCGCGGCGCAATTTAACTACAAATTCAATTATATGCGGGTTAGGAAAAAAAACGGTCAGTTTCTCGGCGCATTTATGTGTTATGTTCCTATTTTCCTATATTATTGGGTGAAATAGTTCACTTTAGCACTTTTCCCCCGCACTTTTTAACGCACCATATGGCAATTTTAGAGGTCCGCACCATACGCAATGCGACACATTGATGAGAAACCAACCCAGGGCATAATACTCAAAATTTTCGCGCCGTTCCGCGGTGCAATTTGTTTAAGAGTTCCAGCTCTTGAGCTTAAAAAAATATTCCAAGTTGGTATAGCTGATTCCAAATTCGTGTCGCTGGTTCCAAAGTTGATGTGGCAGTTTGCTAACTCAAGCTCCTAAACGTTGGTATGGCCCATGCCATACCTGCCATACTGCATTTTCCAGCCTTATAACGTGCCTTTTCATGCGTTTTTTTTGGGGGAGTGGGGGGGGGGGGGCCTTTCAACGTTTAGGAAGGGGCCCTTTCAACGCTCGGGAAGGGGCCCTTTCCAGGCGCCGCCCCCCCGCCCCTGGACGAAATCCTGGCTACGTGCCTGCTTCTCACCAACACACTTGCATACAACACTGGCAAACCTCTCATGCTAGTCAGCGGCGGATCCATGAAAGAAAATGGGGGTGGGGGGCGGTGGCACATCAGACGTCAAAGGGCCCACGAGCTGCAAGGGGCTCCCAAGCATTTTTGCCAGTCTGAAAGGGCCTGCAGTCGGTCCAAGAGTATTTTCAGATATGAGAAGGCCCTTGTCAAGCCTGATAGGGCCTATGCCAGTCTTGTAGGGCCCTTGCAAGACTTGAGAGCGCCCTATGCTGGCCTGAGAGGACCACCAGCATGTGCAGACCTGGGAAGTACCCTCTCAAACCAGCTTTGTGCTCCCTTAGCTTGGTAAGGGCCCCTTGGACTGTCGTAAGGCCTCTAAGCTTGGCAAATGCCCTCTCAGGCCCAGCGAGGGCCCTTTCAGACCAGTGTTGGGCCATCAAAAGTCTGGAAAGGGCCTTCTCAGTCATGGCTGTGCCCCGGGCTTGGCAAGGGCCCTCAGGTCCTCAGACACGGATGGACCCAGGCCCAACCGTCCACAGAAGGGCCCTCCTCAGACTTTTGTGGGGCAGGTGTCCCATTGCCCCCTGGATCCGCCCCTGATGCTAATCAATAAAGTGTAAACTAAATTCGGCCCAAATGGTAAGCCGTTACAATGATTTTCAAAGAAATCAGTGCTCCAAAATGTGTACATTCCTTCACAAGGCAAAGTTTATCAAAGTTAAGCACCTACTTTAATACACAAGCGGTAAGGATCAACACGTAGCAGTGATGGGATGGCAGACTTCTTCAACTTAACATGTGAGCCTGACTCATAAGCATGAGTCGCAAAGTGCCTGAAGCACACACGCATTGCCTCCTTCAATCTGCATGCTGCCATCGAGGCAGCCAACAGCTGGCTGTCTGCCCTGGCACCCTGAAATACAGAACATATATAAATGCACATTTTTTGATGCATTGATTTAATCAATTCAAAAAAAAAATGAATTGAACAGTGATTTAATCATTCAGGTTCCAAAATGAATTGTGATTGAATCGTGCCAAAAAGTTAAGTCAGTAACCAGTCTGGACTGAGCATGAAACCCATAATCATGGAGGAGCGAGGTTTTTTTGTCTTCAAAAGTCAAAAATAATTCAATACATTTATTTAGTGATCTATCAAAAATAACCATTACAAAACAATTATAATATCTAATAGCTCTCTTTTGAAGATGAGCGTTGAGGAAAAAATATTTATAAAACTGAAGCGTTACACTAATGATATAACACAACATGACAATGACATAATTACACTAATGACATAAGGGACAAGTTTCTGTTCAGTTTCAGATTCTAGTTAAGTAATTCACCTCCTCAGTTAATGGTGTTCTTGAGGTCCATAACAAAGAAAGAGAGTATTATTACGACAGACAGAAAAGCGTACCAGTAATACCAAAACTATGTCACCAAAAACTATACATAATCAAACCTGACCTAATCTTTACAGCAATTACGGTCATAGGGATCCATGTTTAGAACGCTCCGCTCGCATTCGCTCGCTGTGCTGTGGAACCCACTGAGTGGGCATCGCCCCCTGGACCCCACCCCAGACCATCTTGTAGGCAGACAGTATAGAGGATTATTCATGGCCCCGAGTGGAAGATTAAAAATATATTTCCCAAGCGTGCGACTGAAAAAACGAGCAATGAAGGAGTGAGGTTTTTCAGGAACACACAGAAATATTTTTATCTTCCACAAGGCAGACATGAAGAATTCCATATTTTTTTAAGTAGAGGTTGATTCAGTCTAGTTCAGTTCAGTACTTGATTTTTATTCGGAACTCACATGACCTTATCTTGTATCTCAAGAGGGATGCAAAGATAACACATTATTTCACTTTATCATTGAATGTGTGTTAAACCTTTGCATCTCAGCAAAGTGCAAAGATTAAAATATTCCAGCACTGCAGACCCAATGGAAAATCAACCTCTACAAGAAAGATAACCCACTGTTCAGTATGTCATAATATTAGTCAGCAGACTACTCTTCTACTATTAAGGACCTCAAGAACACCATAAACTGGAGATGTGAATTACTGAACTAATACCAGAGTTTCAATCATAGTCTATTTTCAGGTTACAAATCTGATTAGTTGCAGTTCTGTCTATTTCTCACGCTAATGTTACTAATTAATTGGAAAATAGACTTAAAAATACCTACCAAACATTTTTAAATTATGAACCATTGATTTGTCATATTTATTGTGTTAAGAATTTGAATCAGGTTACTGAATAACCTGAAGACGGCCTATGCCAATGACGAATACTGCCTTACCTTGACCTAATGTTTACAATACATTATAATAGCCAAATGCTTTGGTGTTCAATAATTATTTGTATTCAAACTACTATCAGTCAAAACCGTATGTCAACACGTACCGGTGGGCGGTGCAGCGATCGAGATGCTTCTTCGTAGTCATATGCACGATTTTTGTTTAACAGCAGCGACATTGTTTATAAGTACATTTCTGGTATCTTATCTATTGCCTTGATACAGCCTTGATCTACAACCAGGGACGCAGCACTGATTCGGCATTTCCACAAATGACCGTTATCGTTCGTTTGAAGATTCGTCAACGCATCAGCCAGGATTGTCAAGTTACTGGAAGGACAATACCAATTACCAAACTAAATCCACGATAACACAACTACCAAAGATACGACCGAGATAGCTCGCACTAAAAGCTGGAGTTTTAGCAGCTTCAGGCCGCCAGGGACCGCTAGTGAGCCAGGGTAAACACCATGGCTCACTAGCGGTCCCTGGCGGCCAATTGCTGCGAAAACTCCAGCTCTTAGTGCGAGCCCGAACATCGCATACAAATTAATAACCAGTCTGGTTCAATGTAAACAAACCGTCGAGAAGCATGATGGCCGCCCAGGTTCTGTTGTTCGGCAGCTGCTATCAGCGCGCACGAGCTGTTTGTTCGAATTGCTATTGGCCGGTGATAACGATATGCTAGCGGTATAATCGATAGTTGCAGTGCTTGTAGTAGTGGGAAGCCATCTGGAGTCTACCCGATAACTTTTTGCTCCCAAGCAAATTCCTGGAGTCTTTGAATATCTCAGCAACTAGGGTGAATCTGGAGAAATGAAGTAATGGTTCAATTCAGAAAATGGTGTTCTATAGACCAGTGTCAATAACCCCAACTAAGCGATGTGAGTAGGCACACTCCCTTTAAAGAATAACCCTACAGCTTCCATGTCATTGTTTGTCATATGCACATCAAATCGAAAGGGATTCCAGTGATTTTTAAAGCCAACCACCGGTAATGTATTTTGTTATCTCTCAAGTTTTGACAATATCCATGGACTTTCAAGCAGCATTGCAGTCACAGACAACTAAATGCAAATTTAATCTTGCAGAACAGTGTGGTTTACCATGATGTTGTAAACGGGAAAATAGTCACTGGGACAACGCTGCAGGGTCAGTCTTAGCTGTCACTGGCCCAGGGGCTGATCTAAGGGGGGGGGGGGCATCGTGGGCATGGCCTCCCAAAACGGCTGAAATCGACTCTGTGGTTTAAAAGAAAATATAATGTACTTTAAAACAAATACATTTCGGTTTAGATTAATCGTTCAGGCACAAGCAAGCGAAATTAAAAAATTTTCCCTTTGGAATTGTGTTGGATTTCTTTTGATTTACCCCTGCCTCACAGACCAGCTTTTTGCCGTTTTGGATCTCCAAGTGCACTGGCCTCGGTGGAACTCGTTCAGGTCAAACTTGCAATGTTGACGTGAATGGAGACTTAGACGCAAGTTGGCTGTCGCCTGCAGAGTTTAGCGGTGAAGGCCATTTGGTAGCTCAGTAGTCGCAGAAGGCCAGAAGAACACCCAAGACGATTGGCTTAAGGCCGGTTCGCACCGGGAGCGGGGACGAGCGGAACGTGAACGGAACGTAAACGGAGCGGAGCCGGAATAGGGAAAAGGCACTGTGAGTTGAACCGCCGGACGGTCTTGCTCGCGTTTGTCACGCTCGCGGTGTGAACCGGGACGGGACGGTGCGACGGAGGCCCGTTCCGCTCGGTGGGAACGGCTGACCTTGGAAAGATGGATTCAGCTTATCTTTTTGAACGGAGGGTGAGCGGAGCGTGAACGTATCCACAGAAGCGGTACAATCTCAGACCGTTTTGATTCTGTGGAAAGCTACGGGTGGTGAATATACTTGGTTTGTGGTAAATTATGCCCTGGTAATTTCTTCTGTTCACTGTCCCAGTGATTTCAATAGACCTATTATACATGTTTAACGTTTGGTTGTGGAATGCAGCTGCCTGTACATTTTTCTTTGAAAATAGCCACTACCTATTCAAGGGTTGTTTAACCTCAACCATTTCGTATTTTATGTAGAAAATCGGGGTTCAGAGTTGTGTTGTTTAATGCCATTGACAGGTTTATTTGGGTGAAAATGTGTTGTTGATTCCATCAACTACAAAAAGTAATGAATTGCTTGCCCTATCATTTTTGCCATAGTTTCAGAATTTCCGTGAATGTACAGGGGTGTATGAGCGCCATGAAACTACTGTGAACGTCAGACTGCCTGGGACCCTAATTTTCGTCTATAACTTTTGAAGGCACCAATTGGCATCAACAAATTTTTCGCAATGGACGTTTCAGATCCTGCTCCAATTTGTATTACTAAGATTGATTAATGTCAAACAAAAACATAGGACACTTTCCATTCACTCGTAATGTTAAAACTCGCGCAGAGAATTCAGTCAGTGAGCAGATGCTATCGCGAAAGGGAGGAGTTATGGTCTGACGTCAGAGCTTAGCTCCTGCCTGACTGACCATAGCACCGGCGCTGTCCGACCCGTGACCGGTCAGTTGCGAGTGATGGGTGGAGTCGAGGGCGGGGCTACAGAGCGATCGGCCGTTAGCCTCTACTAGCATGTTGTTGTTTGATGTGACCCGACTGCCGCGTGTGAACTGCTCGGCTCGGTGGAGCTTTCTTTCCCGTCATGGTATTTTTTAAAACGTTGATTTAAAAAGCATATTCCGCTAAATAGAAGTATTGCAAACGGTTTAAGTCGAAAATCAGCGCGTACCGGGAATCGAACCCACCCTCGAAAAGATGAGCGTTCCTTCCGCTGTTGCCAGATTTCACGTTGATGGTGGCCCGCCGGACGGTTCTAGCGGTTTTTATCTTTTCACGTTCCGCTCCGCTCCCGCTTCGCTCTTGCGGTCCGCTCCCGGTGCGAACCGGCCTTAAGACAGAGACTCGCCGCAGACGCATCCGGCGAGGTTTCTGGGAAGAGTAATTGGCCACGAACTCCATAACTAGTGTAGTAATTAGATATAAAGTGAAATCACAAGAATCTGAATCAGGCGGTGTTGGTTCTCCAGGCGGTGTTGGTCCAACTCTTCGGATGCAGTTGCTGGGTCGTAGAAGAGGTTCCCAGGTCATCAGACGGGGTATTCAGGTCATCAGACGGGTGCTCAGGTCATCAGCCGGGGTGGTGAGGTCATCCGACGGGTGACCAGGTCATAAGACGGGTGGTCAGGTCATCAAACAGGGTGAACAGGTCATCAGACGAGGTGGTCAGGTCATCAGACGGGGTGGTCAGGTCATCAGACGGGGCGGTCAGGTCATCAGACGGGGTGGTCAGGTCATCAGACGGGGTGGTCAGGTCATCAGACGGGGTGGTCAGGTCATCAGACGGGGTGGTCAGGTCATCAGACGGGGTGGTCAGGTCATCAGACGGGGTGGTCAGGTCATCAGACAGGGTGGTCAGGTCATCAGACGGGGTGGTCTTGTCATCAGACGGGGTGGTCAGGTCATCAGACGGGGTGGTCAGGTCATCAGACGGGGTGGTCAGGTCATCAGACGGGGTGGTCAGGTCATTAGACGGGTGAACAGGTCATCAGACGGGGTGGTCAGGTCATCAGCTTGGTGGTCAAGTCATCAGACGGGGTGGTCATGTCATCAGACGGGTGAACAGGTCATCAGACGGGGTGGTCAGGTCATCAGCTTGGTGGTCAGGTCATCAGACGGGTCGTCAGGTCAGCAGGCGGGGTGGTCAGCAGTATTTGTCACGGGTCCACCAACCCCCAGCCCGGCCCGGGCCAGGTCCATGAACACCAAGCCCAGGCCCGGACCAGGCCCGGTCAAATTCATAATATTGAGGCCCAGGTCCGGTCCGGCCCGTTCAGATTAAGCATATAATTATTTTCAAAAAATTTGCAATCATTTTCCAAGCATATTTGCTTGTATACTATAAATGTGCAACAATGAACCAACTATGCTAACCAGACAAACAAAAAAGCCACAGCCACAGCAACAGTGTGTTGCTGTGTAAGTGAACTGCTGGTTAAAATATTTTTGAGCTCTGACCTGAGCTTGTGCGACGCGCGCATTACCTCAAAATTGTCAGGCCCAGGCCCATCCAGAGCCCAGTGATTTCCTGAAAGTCGAGGCCCGGCCCGGGCGCAGCCCAGGCCCAGCCCAGGCCCAGGCCCAGCCCAGGCCTAGCCCAGGCCCAGCCCAGGCCCAGCCCAGGCCCAGCCCAGGCCCAGCCCAGGCCCAGCCCAGGCCCAGCCCAGGCCCAGCCCAGGCCCAGCCCAGGCCCAGCCCAGGCCCAGCCCAGGCCCAGCCCAGGCCCAGCCCAGGCCCAGCCCAGGCCCAGCCCAGGCCCAGCCCAGGCCCAGCCCAGGCCCAGCCCAGGCCCAGCCCAGGCCCAGCCCAGGCCCAGCCCAGGCCCAGCCCAGGCCCAGCCCAGGCCCAGCCCAGGCCCAGCCCAGGCCCAGCCCAGGCCCAGCCCAGGCCCAGCCCAGGCCCAGGCCCAGCCCAGGCCCAGCCCAGGCCCAGCCCAGGCCCAGCCCAGGCCCAGCCCAGGCCCAGCCCAGGCCCAGCCCAGGCCCAGCCCAGGCCCAGCCCAGGCCCAGCCCAGGCCCAGCCCAGGCCCAGCCCAGGCCCAGCCCAGGCCCAGCCCAGGCCCAGCCCAGGCCCAGCCCAGGCCCAGCCCAGGCCCAGCCCAGGCCCAGCCCAGGCCCAGCCCAGGCCCAGCCCAGGCCCAGCCCAGGCCCAGCCCAGGCCCAGCCCCAGCCCAGGCCCAGCCCCAGCCCAGGCCCAGCCCCAGCCCAGGCCCAGCCCCAGCATATGTCCCATAGGGTCAGCTCAGCCCATGGCGAACTCTGGTGGTCAGGTCATCAGATGGGTTGGTCAGGTCATTAGACGGGTTGGTCAGGTCATTAGACGGGGTGGTCAGGTCATCAGACGGGGTGAACAGGTCATCAGACGGAGTGGTCAGGTCATCAGACGGGTTAGTCAGGTCATCAGACGGGATGGTCAGTTTATCAGACGGGGTGGTCAGGTCATGACAGACGTGGTGGTCAGATCGGAGTCATAGCTCTGTCTCCGGCACGCCGACCGGGAGCCAGCTGCCAGCTGCTGCCACTGAGGTGCTGCGCCAGCCAGCAGTGGCGCGTGTTGCGGCACAGCCTACAACAGGCGGCGCACAGTCAGCTGTGTCTGGCGGACACGTTGTACGAAAATACCGTGGAAATAATGGCTTTAATAACTTTGTGGACGGTGCAACTTTCTTTTGTGCGTATTCCGCTACAGTTATTATGGAATCTCGCCTGTACCGGCTGGAGCGTCTCCGTTCATTTCCTCGACTAACACCGCCGGCACGTGCCGTCAGCCTCGCGTCACAGGAGATAATTTTTTTTAAAAACGGCTCATCTTACCTCGTTCTCCCCTACTTTCTGGTGGTAATAATTATATTTCCGTCTCGTACCTATTTGGTGCTTTGAAATAGCAGCGATAAGGCAGTTTTCACAGGGCTTTACGTCGTTTAAATGGGAGACAAGAAGCAAAAAAAAATGCCGACCCTTGATTGCAAAATCAGCGGAGAAGGGGGCAAATGAGGGTCACCTGGGTTAATGTCGGACAGCGATGGGGGCAATGTCGGCAATCATCTAACATTACTCCACGGACATCACCGTTTTAGATCGGACGAGGCAAGGAAACAATGTGCTGTAAATCAGTGTTCGCCACGGGTCGGGAATACCCATGGGGACCCGCTCAATTCCTCCACGGGTCTGGGATGGGTGTGAATTTGTAGTCTTTTCGTGGGTACCGGGCGGGCACGGGTAAGGGATTTTTTACAAAAGATATGTCGCTTAGTGTTAATTTGGTATTTTACTTGATAACCAGATGTTTAAGCAGGCATTTTGAATTGAATGTAGTGAGTGAATTGAGTGTATTTAATTGAATGTATTACCAGGACCCCTACCCGGGTTATGGGCATCACTCATAACAGCCGTTTTCACGAAGGAGGCGATTTGGGGCGATTAGGGCACGTTTGGGGCGATTAGGGCGTTTGGGGCGTTTGGGGCGATTGGGTCTATAGCTCGTAAGAGCGCGGCTTTTCCCGGTGATTTTTGGTATCAATCGCAACTTTATGAATTGATGCATTTTTTCAATTTCATGATGACACTATAGTTTACTTAAAATTAACAATTTCATCTTAAACTAGCTCTGGTGATGCCAGATAGGTTTGGCGGTTTGGGGCGTTTGGTGCGACTCCATCTTGCTCAAATCCCGGAAGTGCGGAGTTCGGAAAATGGTCATATTTTGCAACGACATGGTTTTCAAGAATAATAGTTTATTTCAATGAAAACTAGATGAATTATTCCATTCATATTTTCAGTCATATTCACTTTTGAAAGCAAGGATTAACGATAATTAGCGATTTCGTTTTGATCATTTGTTGTAAGATGACGGGAATGCTGGCTCCGGCTCTGCGCTGGCTCTGCGCAGGCGCCGCCGCCCGGTTACCATGGCGACGGGCCGGCGGGTCGCCTGACGTCACGTTGCACACGTGGCTCCGGCGCCGGCAGGCTGGTCACCATGGCGACCAGCCGGCCGGAGTGGCTCCGGCGCCGGCCGGTCGCCTGACGTCACGTTGCGCATGCGCAGAGCCTTGGTCTGCGCCCAGCAATGACGTCCGTTCGATCTAGAGCAACCATTTATTAGTTTTCAGTACCAGTGGCTGCAGAAAGCCCGCATGTTTCATGGGTTTATAAGTGCTTTTTCTGAGGTCTTTTCAGCTTTTTGTGAGATTCATCAATTAATCAATGAATCAAATCAAAACCATTTGGGGTGGTTCGAAATGCGTAAGGATTGTTCCGGTTTTCGGAAACCAATGAAGTTACCGCTCTAAATTGGACGATCTCAGCGGGACGGAGCGACGTTGAATTAACCCTCGCTCTACGGGAGCTTTTTTCACCATCGCCCTACGGGGGAGGGGAGCTGACAGGCTCTGTCTGTTCCTCTGTAGAGCGAGGGTTCCTCTGTAGAGCAAAACTCCTCTGTCTGTCCTACTGTGTTAAAATATGTTAACTTCCAAACCAAGCAATTTAGAGCAATGCGGTGAGTACCAGCATGTTGCCTGCCATTAGAGGAATGTAACAGTAAGCGATTTTTAGGTTTCAGGTCAACGGATGACCTTCCAGGTCAAGTGAATGACCTCGGATTTACCACGTCCAGAACAGCAATTTTGCTCTTCAGAAAACCTCAAAATTAGAAATTGATAAATATAAATAAAAACGCAGTCTCCTAGACCAGTTTTGGCTCAGAGATACAGGAAAGGTAATTATTTGTTCGTATCTTGTCAAAAAAAAGTCAAAAAAGTTATTTTTAAAATGACGTCATCAGTTTCTTACTCTTAGGGAGCCATCATTCAGTCAAAAATGAGGATATTGCTTTGAAATTTTGTATAAGTATTATCCATACTCAGTTCTCACGCATATATTCCGTATTTTGTAATATCTTTGAAAATTTTGATTTTGTGGGTTTAAAAAACTTTTTTTTCATTTTAGGGGTCAAGAAACCAAAATTTTGAAAATCTGAGATCGCCATTTTAAATATAATGCCATTTTGTATCTTTGGTAAATTGCGTTTGAAATTTGCTATAAAACTCTATTTTCTACGATTTTTCAAATATTTCTATTTTTTACCAACATGACGTCATCAAAACGTCATTATTTCCCAAATTTCTCAACCAATTTCGAATAATTTTTTACAGCCTACGTATAATTGATGTACACTCAGCTACTGAACATTTCAGCATGATGCACCGTAATTTTTTTTTGGCATTTGTGGGGGTCAAAAGCCCCACATTTTCACAAATCCGAGATAGCCGTGTTGTAGCACTTGCTATTTTCTATCTTTTGAATTTTTGGATTGCATTTTTCTTAAAATATGGCATTTCTACGGTCTGTTACATTGTAGCTGATTTTGGTGTACAACTCGTCTGTAGTGACATCACTAAATTCGCTATAACTTAAATTTTGTTGGACAAAATTGCTTTATTTTTTCACATAAGACGTAAACGTAGTTTAGAAGAAGGTACCCGAAGTTTCACGTTCATAGCGGTATTGGTTTTTCAGCTATTACGAAATTTCATCAGGGGAGCGTTAAACGCCCCCCCCCCCCCAGTCAATTGCGGGTAAACCCTTTTGGAAGTCTGGTGGCATGATCGGAAAGTCCGACTGCGGATCTACGTATACGTAGATTCACATGATTCACAAGATTCGCATGATTGTTTTCTTCCTCTCCGGGCTACCCTGGATATATTGTCGCAACAGCGGGGAACTAAGTTGCATACGTGGATAAACAAGGAGCAAAATCTTGTGTCAAATCGTTCTTATTGTGGCTTTTGTCGCGCCAATCCAAGGGGATAAAAATGTTTTAAGCGTCGGTCACCGATTTTTACGCAATTTGGTCCGAAGGTCAAATCGATCGTCCTGTTTCCCAAAATCAGGTCCATGTTGACCTTACAGGTCTCCTTCAAGGTCAAATTCAGGGTCAAAGGACGGGGGCCGCTGTAGCGCCCAAAGTCACCGTCTGATTGCAACAACAATGGTCTCAAACAACTCACAGTGCCCAGTGCCAGGTTGACAAAAATTAAAAAAGTGCCCCGTGACATTCAAGGTCAAAGGACGAGGATTGCTGTAGCGCCCAAATCTAAAATGGTTAAACGATGCCAAGTGCCCATTTCCAGGATGACAAGCATTCTTAGAGTTGTTTCTTGTGACCTTCTAGGTCAAATTCAAGGACGGGGAATGCTTTAGCGCCCAACTTTGCGCACTAACTTGAAGGTCACGGGGCACAACTCTAAGAATGTTTGTCATTCTGGAAATGGGCACGAAGAATTGCTTGAGACCAATTTGTGTCGCGATCGGACGGTAACTTTGTGCACTACAGTGTTCCCCGTCCTTTATCCTTGTATTTTACCTTGAAGGTCACGGGCCACAACTCTGAAAATTATTGACATTTTGGAAATTGGCACGGGGAATCGTTTGATACCATTCTTTTGTGATCGGGCGGTAACTTTGGGCGCTACAGCCAGGGGCGTCGCCTATAATTTTAGAGTGGAGGATCGGCTGAAATGACGAAACAAAATGTACCCCCTTTTTGCGGGTATTTAAGCCTTTGCAGCATTTTTCATGCGGATTTGCATGCTATAGTAGGTACTTGTTATTTAGCGCCACCAAGCGGCGCGAAATTTGTACGGGCTTGCTTGATAAAACCCAGGAATATGGGCAGCGAGACCTGTGGAAGATAAGAAGCTAAAAATGTTATTCATTCAATTCAGCGTTACGACGAACCGAATACGATGACGATGGCTTCTTTATGACGATGGCCGCCGATGTGACGCCGCGAAGCGGCGTGCAAATGTTAATTTTATGTCGTGGAAAACGAAATTGTAATATTGGAACCAAACAGTGAGTGGAACCAAGCCTCAGGTAACCCCTTTTCCTGGTTGCACATCTCGGCATGATGCAAAAATATTGACATGAACGCAGTTTTTCATATACATTAGCCTCGGATGTTAAATCACGATGACCGGTGGCAGTCAGCGCTCAATAGTACATATTTTAATAATAACTGTATACATATGTACCAAATTGTAACAAAGAACTGGTTGGTAACAGTGCAAATGGTTTGAAAGTGCAGCAACAGGTAGAACGACTTTTCCGCGCATAAATGGTCCCTGTGGATCTGGAGGAGCCTGGGGGAGATGACTTGGGGAGATGGTCCTGGCCTGTTCCCCACTATTAGCTCTTCGGTCCAGCAAGCTGGGCACCGCTGGAACAGCTTCTGGGTGCCGATTTCCGCGTCTTTGCGTTCGCGTCGCCTTTTTCGAAACTCGGCAGACTACAGCTAAACATGAAGCCCACTTGAAAGCTAATATTTTATGAAGGGAGTAGGCCCTGAGGCCAGCAATAACTGCAAAGGAGAGCCTCTGCCAGACACTTAATGTAATTCATTTTCCCATTTTCCAAATTTGTATAAGGGTCATTTCACGTCAAATCGCACAACAAATTTTCCGACCCCCTCCGATTTCGATGAAAATTGGTACACCTGTAGTCAAGTGAAAGAAACATACACACCCACTTTTAGGTACGGATGACCTCAAGGGTCATATTTAGATTTTCATCAAGGGTCACGATTTGTTGCGTACTTTATATCAATGAAACGCCTATATCTTGTATGATAATAGACTTAGCGGAATAAAACTAATATTGGAATGCTCCACAGGGTTGGACCATTCGGAAATAGGGGTAAAATGCTACGTGGCTTCAATATGACCTTTGACCTGACGAGGTCAGGCTCATACAATGTATTTTTATATAAGTTTGCCTGCTCTTAACTAGTCCAAACTTGGCAGAATAAATGAACGAAATATCCTCTAAGAGTGCAAAAAAGAATGGCGGAGACTTCTCAACCTTTTGAGATACCTCCCTTTGAGCATGGTAAAGAGGTGAAACAGAGCAATGCCCCGAGGCTCTTTTCATGTCGCTTGCCATAATGTCGGTTTATTTGACCCGATTGACGTGCAATTTGGTGGGTAGCTTACGTTTGAAGAATTAAATCACTTAATAAGTTTTCTGCTTGACCTGACCTCTCATGACCTAGCATGACCTAGGAATAATGCATGGCTCACAGATGCGTATTACCTATAGGTAATACGGTGTTCTATAGATGTTCAGGAGCATATCACATTTACACAGGTGTTAACAGGTGACATTTATGGTTTCAATTGACATCATGACCTTTTATGAAGTCAACCGAGGTCACTGACCTCTGATGACCTAATATTACTTGTTTGGTCTCTGGAAGTTTCTAGGACATTTTAGGGCGCTGATTTCAATCTTGGAATACATTTTACATAATTGTATATTCTACTGGGGTCATGCACTTCACACGTCAACCGAGGTCACTGACCTCCGATGACCTGAGATGACGTTTTTGGACTTCCATAGCTTTTAGGACATTTTGTGAAATAGATTTCAAATTGGCAGCCATATTTTGAATAATATTATACATATCATTATATCAAATGGATTCCAAGTTTGAAATCAGCATCCTAAAATGTCCTAGAAACCTCCAGAGGCCAAATCAAAATCATCTCAGGTCATCAAAGGTCAGTGACCTCGGTTGACCTCTCAAAAGGTCATCCGGGGATGTAATCTCAATGGAAACCATAAACGTCACCAGTTAACACCTGTACATATGTGTTATGCTCCTGAACATCTATAAAACACCGTATTACCTATAGGTCCATATATGCATATAACTCAAGAATTTATCGACCACTTTTTTTGCGTCAAACGATCATCTATTGATTTGGCATTAATGTCGCGCAAAAAAAAACACAGCCCTGCTCCGCTTCGTTTTCGAGCTATTCACAAAAAACATGTGGGGGGAGGGGGGGGGGGGGGCGGGGGCACAAAAATGCCCCCCCTCCACTGCGCGTGTTAACAGACAAACAAGTGCTATTATTCGTGTTACGATTTTTGCTAGGTTCGTGGGCGTTCTTTTATGCGACGTAAGACGTTTTACGGGCGCCTGACACCATCAAACACACTGGGGCCTTCGGCCCCAGGGGGCCCTCGCTCGGTCGACAGAGGGGCCCACCTGGCTTCCAGGGGGAGGGCAGGGGGGGGGGGGGGGGGGGGCACGGCCCCCTTGCCCTCCCCCTTTGCTACGCCTTTGCTGTCAGACCAGATGCTTATACATGACTTTTGTTTGTATTCTTGCGTAAACGCCCCCATCTCGAGCGCCTGCGAGTCAAAGGGCGCCGGCGACAGCACGTATATAACCGCCATGTGTGTGTGGGAGCCGGCACACTCAGTCTCTCACCATGAAGCTGCTGCTGGTTGTCTGCGTGTGTGCGCTGGCCGCGGCCGAGCAGCATGAGGCTGTACCGACGACTGGCCAGCTGGCCGTCGGTTTGACCCACCTGTACCGCCGCTTCTTGCACGTGGTGGCCCCCAAACAGCTGGAGATCCAGGACGCCCTCGAGATCAAGTGGCGCAATGGCATGCTGGCCGGCCCGCCGTTCAGGTCTCCGGTAAGTTTAACGCCAAAACGCGCACCGTATTGCAGTGCTAGTGAGGTGCATAGTGACAGTGAAGGACATCTCGTGGTCCTATGGCCGTTTGGTTTCTTCAGGCGACTTCGTTTGCATCGGTAATAAATATGTTGCCACACAAAATGCAAATGGCTCTAACTACGAATGGGCATTTTAGTTTTCTTGCGATAAACAATCACAGTTTTGCCACGACTAGTTTCTACTCAACAAAAGGTTGGTGAATGTGCCTTTTCTGACCCTGTCATTGTTTTGCCCTGCAGGTGAAGGGAACTTTCGACGGAGTTAATGAGCCGACCTTCTCGTACATCAATAGCCTCGTCACCCCCGAACAGAAGGGCGTCTTCGGACAGTGGACCAAGCACGATACCTCTGACCTGGTGATCACCTACCACTACGGTGCCGCCATCAAGGTAAGGCATCGCACCATCTGCCAGGCCGCACCCTCCCGGGTGAGAAGTTAGACATGTGGTAGACATATGGTAGAAAGCGGAATATGAAATATATTGGATTAATCCAATGGACGTGTGATCCAGTCCAATCTAATTGGATTTTGATTGGATTAGATCATGCATTTTGACTTTGAATGGATTTGGATTGGCCTGGATTCATTCTTATATGTTGAATATTCAACAACCATTCGATCTAAGATGTTCACTTTAGGTGATTCTTCATGACAATTAATTACTTTGTGAAAAGTATATTTCTAACAAAACAATGTATTCAAATAACTGTTATTTAGGTAAAATGGAGAGAGAAAAAATATGCAAACCAGAATGGACTGGTTTGGATCGGATCAGCTTTGCAGACATGTTACGGATTTGGATTGGATCTGGATGATGACTTCATGGATTTGGATTGGATTGGATCGCAATCACCCAATCCATTTTATATTCTGGTAGAAAGCCAGATTTTACCTACTTGGTTTCACCTGCCTGGATATGTGTTATTAACCATTTACCATGCGCTAATTTAGTGTGTTGTTTTATAGTAAAATCTGGTAGATGCCGGTAGCTGGAAATCCAACTTCTTGTCCTTGTCCCAACGACATTTTTTTAAATTCTAACTTGATTCCACATAATGCATGGGACAATGTTATGTGCCGGTACCTAGGTATATACCAAGTTTGAACATATACAGACTGTAATATAACTGTGGACGATCCTGCTCAAATACATACTTTTATGAAACGTCATAGCTAAAATACTTCTATGCTTCTAACATGGACAAGGCTAACAGCAACTACTGAACCATAAATGATAATGATGGTTTATATAATAAATATGTCCCTTGAGTGAGAAGTTCCCTCCTTTTTATATTTTACCCATCGTATTTTTACATCCTTCATACCATGTTATAAATTGGAGCTGTGATATCGGACACCGTCAAATGTCCCTGCCTGCCTTTTCGTCCTTTCGTCAGTAGCAAACCAGAATGAACGAACTTCAAATCTGGACCTGGCTGGCATATTGTCTAAATCATTCCACTGTTCATCTCTTCAGATTCACATGCTGACTGACGGCGGAATTCACAAGGAGGTGATCCTTGGTAACCCTGCTTACTACAAGAATAAGGATGCCAAGTTCGTCGTCGTGATCCCTAAGCACACCTACTGCATCTTCGAGTCTCTCTCGGAGGACGAGGCTACCTTCAAATCCTACGTCGCGATCCCCGGTGAGTGGAGACCACCAGCTGTTTCTAGCACCACCACCAGACAAATTGTCGCCAATTTAGTGGAGTCTAGTGGCTGTTACTCGCTATCACTGACATCAATACGATTTCTTACAATTTAATTATCTTCTAGTTTTTTTTTTAGTCCTTATTATATTCATTCGATTCGTCACATCAACATTCTATGATAACAAAGCATTCAATGTGAACTGCATTATATCCTTCTAGTTTGTTTTTAGTCATATCATGATACAGTAAACATTGAATGATTACAAAGCGTGCAATGAAAAATGTAATGCCCTGTTAAAAATGTCTTTCTTACCCCATTGGAAGCATTCACAAAGTTGTAACATGAACTTGATTCTGTTTTCCCAGCCTGGAACAAGGAGCACGACCACAGGTTCACCCAGAAGGAGATGACGGCCAAGTTCCCAGACTTCACAGACACGTTCAACGAGCTGTCCAAGCCGGGCGTTCACCATGATCATGACCATGATGACCATGATGACGAGCATGACCATGATGATAATGATTATCATCACGTTCGCCGTGGACGTTTCGGTCGCAGGAACAATAACAAGCACTAAGTTCTTCGAAGAAGAAGGGAAGGCATGGATAAACCACTGCATCAAAACGAATGTGGATAGGGCGGGCAAACTAAGTGCAATCTTCAGTGTGCGGCGAGTAGCGGGCTGTCTGTTTTTGAAAATACATTGTCTACAAGACATTCAAGTGCTTTAAATTATTCATCTGGATACCCATATGAGAACTGTGAGGAAAACGTGTCCGTTTTGAACGGGAGCAGAGAATGGATATATTTTGGACGATGTTGTAATAAGGAGCCAATATATATAAGCAAGATGTAAAATATTAAAATTTACCTAAACATGGAATGTAGAAGAGCTGAAGGCATAGAAAAGAGATCGCAAAACTTTACCAACTCCTGCTACCTCACCGCACCACCTGAAAGCCTCGAGCTCAGCACCAACTGACTGCCCCGCTCCGGCCGGACGGCTCCGCTTCGCTCGGCCGGCCCATCGCCGCAGACACTGACCTGGTGACCTCGCCCGGTCACTGCCGGTCACCACCATACGGGTCATCAAGCGTCGGACCGCAGTATTAACACTACACTACAGGCCGCCTTACAAACCAACTCTTTGGCCTATCGTGATTCGCTAATGCTTACCAACATTAAAATATTACTGAAAGGATTACGCCCGGTCGCTCTGTAGCCCCGCCTTTGACTCCGGACCCACCACTCGCAACTGACCGGTCACGGGTTGCATATGGCCGGTTCAAGGGTCAGTCAGGGTGGAGCTAAGCTCTGACGTCAGAGCATAGCTCCTCCCTTTCGCGATAGCATCTGCTCACTGACTGAATTCTCTGCGCGAGTTTTAACATTACGAGTGAATGGAAAGTGTCCTATATTTTTGTTTGACATTAATCAATCTTAGTAATACAAATTGGAGCAGGATCTTAAACGTCCATTGCGAAAAATGCGTTGATGCCAGTTTGTGCCTTCAAAAGTTATTGACGAAAATTAGGGTCCCAAGCAGTCTTTCGTTCACAGTAGTTTCATGGCGCTCATACACCCCTGTCCATTCACGGAAATTCTGAAACTATGGCAAAAATGCTAGTGCAAGCCATTAGTCACTTTTTGTGGTTAATATAATCAACAACACATGTTCACCCTATTCATTCAACCTGCCAATGACATTAAGCAACACAACTCATACATACTGGTTTTTCGGGCTTACCCTAGCGCAAATAAACGCTGTGTAATTTACCCTGACGAGATTTAAGCTGACATTTTTGATCGTTTAATTTCATGTCAGCCTAAGCCCGGCTTACCCTGACATGAAGGAAATGCAGGAAGAAATCAAAAGGCGACCCATACAATTTTACTCCCGTCCACATCGACGCGTATTGTTCGCAGCTGAAGGCCACAAAGAATTACCACTGCCCTGCCCGCCCACTAGCTGGCAGAGGAGCGGGGTGTATTTGCGCATGTCGGGGGAGAGAGCCGGGTATATTTTGGTTGATTGGTGAAGACGTATGCATTAGGCGCTTTTCCGTCCTTCGAATCACCCATTTCAACCGGCTGAGATTGGTGATTGGATTTGAACAGGCTGGGGGATAGTCAGGGGTGGTGGATGGTCAGCTTTCGGCTGGGCATATAGGGTGGGTGGGTTTCAGCAGGTCAGGGTGATCGGTGGATGATCTAATTGACAGCCAGTGGTGGATATAAGTTTTCTTGGGGAGGCAAATTCAGTGGCGTATTTCCAGCATGTTGTTGAGCAAGGGGGCGGGGGGGGGGGGGGGGGGGTAGCGGGCTGTCAGCGAAAAGTTGTTGACGGGGGGGGGGGGGGGGGGGGCGATGGTACCAAGCCGTCAGCCGTCAGGGGCATTCCACGACAGATCGACCAAGGGTTCACACCGCCACATTTTTTATTTTGATGCAATTTTGTCTATACGGTTATCTGGTGCCCTGAAGTCGATTTTGGCATCGGCAGATCCCTAAGGTCAACGGTTCTGAAGATATAGCCTCGGGCTTGTTTGCGAGGTGACGATGCAGGGTAATCTTTGGAGGTATTTAGCTCCAAAATCACTGAACATAATGTATCATATAGCCATATCATCGTGACCACAATGAACTGAGCAACATTTTGTTCATCTCCGATTTGCAAAATTTTGACTTTTGATTTTTTGATGACGTCACATTTTTGTATGTGTTGTGCCTATACCCCATCCAGTCAAAAATGACAATTTTGTTGTGTTTCATATTAAAGCTTCACTATTTATCTCGAGATAGGAAAAATATAAAAAAAGGTAATATTTCTTTAAAAAAAGAAGAATACTTCCATGTTTTTACCAATACACCATTTTAAGGCATTTGCAGTAGAAATGCCCCCCACTGGCACTGCAGGTGCAGGGTGGTGGGGGTGAACGCGCCCCCCCCCAAATGTATTATGACCAAAGCCCACTTAACCCCTCCCCCCCCAAATAAAAAAAAATGAATGGTACAGATATGTTCAAAACAGTAGGTAATAAGCAATGCAACTTATGCATCCATGAAGGTGTTGGAAATATATATCCTACGTTACTTGTCGGAATACCCAATGCCATGCAAAAGTATCAACATGTCTTCAGGTCAGGCACGTAGCCTCAGGCACGTAGCAATCGGGACAACGTAAAATGTTGAGGGCCAGACGTTCCGCGTTGCCTCTTATTGATTGTGTTGCTGCTGGAACCTTCAAGGTGCCTTGTGCGTGCATCTAAAATGGTTAACCCACGCACAGACGGGGTTCGCACCAAGTTCAAACCGACGGGGGGGTGGATAACCGCCCCTACAAGATTTCAAAAGTCATGCAACGTATAGCGACAAACAGAAACAGGTTAGATAGCTCGAAACAAACAAGGGCCAATGAAAGTACTAAGTCATTATTTTAGGCTAGGTCATTTAGGCCATTGAGGTCACCAGAGGTCAACAAAGGTAAAATGTAGGCCATAAATGGGTGTCCTTACCAAAACCCGTCTATATCTCGAGAACAAAAAGAGGTAGCGACGCGCGAGAAAAAAAACGTCCGAAATATTACTGGTGGATCCAGGGGGGGGGGGCATCAGGGGCAAATGCCCCCCCCCCCGCAGGAATCTGGGAGGAGGGGGGGGGGCATTCAATACAAGTATGCCCCCCCCCCCGCGCGTTCCCAATTTATGGTAAAATCGTCTTTGCAGCAGTCAAAATCCAGCTATCCACAGTCAAAAACCGGGAAATTTCGCGCCGCTTTGCGGCATGACACAACTTTCGCAATAGCTTATACAAATTTGGAAAATGGGAAAATGAATTCCATTAGGTAAGTGTCTGGCAGAGGCTCTCCTTGGCGATAATTGCTGGCACTGGTGGGTCCAATGGGCATCAGCGACAAATTCTCCCCCCCCCCTCCACAGGAATCTGAGAGGGGCATTCAATACAAGTATGCCCCCTCCCCGCACGTTCCCTGCACTGAACGTGAAAACAATGATCCTATGAGAAAACTTCAGGAAAACGGAAGTATGTTTCTCTCGAGTGATTGAATTTGAAGTTTGTATGTCTCCCTTTTGTATGTCTCCCTTTTTTAATGATAGAGAAAACAGCGCACCTGATGCCATTAAAGCAGCCCCAACTGGAAAATTTCGCGCCGCTTCGCGGCATGACACAACTTTCGCAATTACTTATACAAATTTGGAAAATGGGAAAATGAATTCCATTAGGTAAGTGTCTGGCAGAGGCTCTCATTGGCGGTTATTGCTGGTACTGGCGGATCCAGGGGTAAATACCCCCCTCTTCCACAGGAATCTTAGAGGGGCATTCAATACAAGTATGCCCCCCCGCACGTTCCCTGCACTGAACGTGAAAAACAATGATGTTAGGAGAAAACTTCATGAAAACGGATTTTTCTTTTCTTTTCTCGAGTGATTTAATTTGAAGTTTGTATGTATCCCTTTCTTTCAATGATAGACAAAACAGCGCACCTGATGCAATTCAAGCAGCTCCGGTGGCACTTAACCCGCACCCCGCTGGGGGGGGGGGGGGCAGAATCAGCCCCCTCACGGATTTTCCCAATAATTTCAAAACTATGATAGATATCAACGTCAAACTTTCAGTACATTTTTCTGCATTAATTCTAAGCCTTCTCACCCAAAGTCCAATAAAATTGATGCAGTATTGAGGGAAATGATGACGTTTTAATGACGCCATGTCATGCCATTTTTTTTTGCGGAAAAACGATAAATGTTTGAACAATTGTAGAAAATAGAGTTTTGAAGCAAATTGCAAATAAAAACGTCAAAAGAAAATAAATCACATTTTCTTCGAAATGGCTATCTCGAATATTCGTATTTGTTTGTTTTTGACTGTCCAAAATAGGAAAAACTTTTTTTTCGGAGAAAAAGAAAAAGAAATCTTTTTTTTTGTGAATTTGAAAGTGAATTTCTTAGCTCGAATACCAAAGTAAGGCGACCGGCCCAAATCTGCGGGGGAAAATGGGGGTACCTTGTTGCCACAAAAATATGCCCCCACGGAGAGAGGCTGGATCCGCCAGTGCGAAAGATAATTTAATTTGTTGTCACTCAGGCTTCATCAGATTTGATCTCGGGTCAATAGCTAGCTCAGGGAAGGCCATCGAACGTGAAACATTCTCAAAATAGCGGAATTGTTTTTAGGGAATAACTTTTGAGATACGCATGATAGAGTGATACTTACAGTTTTCACCATTGTGGTTATCTGTAGACACATCGAATGGTATATCGGATGATCATGACCTAGTTATTTCATATTCGAAAATTGACCTGTCCTGTGCTCAGGTCAAGGCAGATCAAGTTCAAATTTTACATAAATCAACGTGTCTCGACGAGCGAAGCATATTGTTGATTTGTATCCCATTACTCTGATTTGTATCTACTTTCATTTGGCAAAGAGTTATTGAATAAAACAAACACGTAACCTCTTGGGTCACCTGAGTTGACTCGTAGAGGTCACATAACAAAAATGTGACTTGGATCTTTGCATTTGGCACAAGAATGGTGTAGGCACCTGGTGAAAACTGGTCAAATTTAAGTGTTTTCTGTAGACTTCTACGTGTTTTTATTTTCTCCATTGACTTATAATGGAAGTTTATCAAATCGAATTGACCTTCGGTCACCGATATTACAAATTCGAGATATACGAATTGTAGGTACTTATGGGCTATGGCCTAAATGACTCCTGTGAGTTTCAAACCGCTCGGTCAATCACTTTGGCACGACCACAAACTTACAAAAACTTGCTTGGAGGTGGGATCACTTAACGTGACTTGTTGACCTGAGCTGAGATGACTCGATATAAATAATGGTACACAATTTGGGTGATTGTTCCCCAAAGAGTTACGCCAAGTTTGGCGGCGCTGCGTGTCGACGTTTTACAATATTTACGAGAACCTCAGGGGACGGATATCCGCCCCCCAAGTCGGTGTGAGTGTGAATACTTCACATCATGGTGCCAACAGGGATCAGTTGCCGCATTTTTGGGGGATCAGACTAAGAACTTATCAGTCAATCTACACATAGGTTCTGTTTGACATGGGCCTGTCCGACGTTTTTTGTTGCGACTATTTGGGGGCCCAGCAAAATAAAGTGGCCCAAATCTGAGGATATACCATTTTGCGCCATTTCTTTGGGGGTAGGGGGGGGGGTTGATCGAGGGGGCCCCTCGGGATGTTGTGCCTCCCCCCCCCTTGACGAAGGTCTGTCTGCGCCCCTGGATCTGACCTTAAGTCACCGATATTATAAATCCAAGATAAACTAATTGTAGGTACTTATTACCTTATTAAGTCCTGTGAGTTTGAAACCGCTCGGTCAATCACTTTGGCACGACTTTCAAAAACTTGCTTGGAAGTGGGGTCACTTAACTTTCAAAAACTTGCTTGGAGATGGGTTCACTTAACAGGACCTGTTGACCTGACCTGAGATGACTCGAGATACAAAATTACACAAAATGTGGATAATTGATGCCCAAAGAGCTATGCTAAGTTTGGTGGCGCTACACACCGCCGTTTTCCCAATATTGACGAAAACCTCTGATGGGCGGATATCCGCACCCCATGTCGGTGCGCGTGTTAATACTTCACATGGTGCCAAAGGGAGGCAGTTGCCGCACATTATTTTGTATCAGACTACGTACTTATCAGTCAATCTACGCATGGGGTCTGTTCAACATGGGTCTGTCCTACGTTTTTTTTGTTGTTGCGAAAATTTAGGACCCTGCAAAATATAGAGGCATAAATCCGAGGAGATACCATTTCGCGTTTTTTTTTGGGGGGGGGAGCCTTTGGAGTCTATATCCATGTTTCAATTTCCATCAAAGCTACACCATCAGGATACAACAAAAACCCACCTTGTATAGCCATTGCCGCTACGTTTTCTTTCATGAGTAGCAATTTCACGGCATGCCGAGCACTTCACGAGAGATGCTGCCGGCCTATGTACGATAACGCGCAAGATTGTGTGTACTGTGCGACCCAATCAGCACAGAAGCTTAGCGTCAGAAATGACGCACTCGCCTCAGCACGCTTCCCCACTGTGGTAAGCACCGCACATATGCGCCGTTATTGAAACACCACTATGTTTGTAAGATGCAACCATATGAAGCTAAAATGCTTCCATATCTTTAACATCCGGCGAGATCAGATAAAAGTGTTCATTCCCCTGGTGGCGAGGGAGGGAACTACCCAAATCGTTTAATTCGCTATGTTAGGCTAAGCCGGGCTTAGGCTGACATGCTGCAAAGTCAGAATAAACCCGGATCTGGACGTTTCCTATCAAAATACACTAGTTTTGATTTAGAGTGACAAAGTGGTTAGTGTAAATTAAATATTATTGGCAATCGGGTTTAGGCTGACAAAATGTTAACCTAAACCCGGTTGCCGAGTACTCTGTACACTGATTTTCCATACCCAAAACGAAATGTTTCAGGTTAAACAACCCTTGAATGGGTCGTAGCTATTTTTAATACAAATTATAGGCAGCTGCATACCAAAACCAAACGTTAAACATATATAAGCCAATTGAACATCACCGGGACAGTGGACAGATTAAATGACAAGGTCACAATTCACCACAAACAAATCATATTCACCACCCAGCTTTCCACCCACTCAAACGGTGACATTATACCTGCACTTCCATGAAATACGTTCACGCTCCGCTCACGTTCCGTTCAAAAAGATAAACTGAATCCATGTTTCCGAGGCCAGCCGTTCCCACCCAGCGTAACGGGTCTCCGTCGCGCCGACAAGTCCCGGTTCACACCGCGAGCGTGACAAACGCGAGCGGAGACCGTCCAGCGGTTCAACTCGCAGTGCTTTTTCCCTATTCCGGCTGCGCTCCGTTCACGTTCCGTTCACGTTCCGCTCGTCCCCGCTCCCGGTGCGAACCGGCCTTAATGGTATGACGGCAAACGCTGGCTAGAACAATGTATTGGACCTTTCACGGTAACGCATCTTATTTAAAGGGAGTGTGCCTACTCTTTTGATCTGTCAAAATTATTTTACCTACGATAGCTATTGTTGTGATGTTGTGAGCTAGCTATTGTTGTGATGGTTGGATACAACGAAATTTACATCTGGAGCCCCTTTAGTTGAATTTTCACTTATATTGTTTTTACTTATTTTTCGTTTCGATATCGAAAAAACGATCCCCACTACGGTGAAGGTAATCAGAGGTAACAAATTGCTACGTGAGCGACGCACCTAAGACAAAATACAGGCCGATCGTTTCGCCCAGGCCACGGTAGATAAAATACGTTCCGCCTATTCAATACGTGCGCTTCCGTGGGTTTGGGTTATACATATCGCCTTGGGTTTGGGGATATATCACCTTGGGTTTGGGGTTGGTGCTGGTGGTTGCAGTTTATCTGGGATCGTATAGCTCCTGTTGTATCAAAAGTAATGATTTGGTAAATACTAAAGTGAGATATTGACCTCTTTGACTACAGAAAGCTGTGCGAGTTTATTGAAAACTGTAAAAAGGCCGATTTAGATACATTTTAATTCAGTGTCTTAGCATTGGGAAATTTTGGTGGAAAATGACACCCTATGGATACTATTTTTCCACTCTTTTTCCTAAGTTTTACTGTGAATTTCCCACTCCTTATTTTAAAATGTATTGGATAATTGGAAACCTGATACTGATTTATGGATGTAATGATAGGGACAGCCTGTGGACGAAAAGACAGGTAAAAATTGGCATAGGTAATAACTAATTTTGGTGAGCAGGTAATTGGGCGATAAAGCCTGGTACATATGCTTTTTGGTTTAATTTTCCACTCTTTATACTTATTTTAGTCAGAGTTTTCCACTCCGCACACCAGCTCCAAAGCAATTCTAGGAGCCTGTAATTCAATTTAATTCCATGTTTCTTATTGTTGTGGTAGGTACTAGGTAGATACCTACCACCTATGCGCAGTTAATACTTATTTCAATTTAGAATAAGTAAGACATCAATACATGCTACACCTATCTTTATGTTAAAAATATAAATTGTGTGAACACAATTTAATTATACTTTTATGAGAATGGGAATTAGCTATCGGATATTTACTGCAAGTTGGTACCTATAACACTGTAGGTATGGTAAAAGCCCAATCTTCAGACATGTCTTACCTCAGGCTTGTCATGCTATCAGAGTATAGGGGCTACTGGCGCACAGTGTGTCTGTATTGTTAACATTCTGATGGCATACAAAGTCCAAGGTTATGATGTGTCCGAGGTTACAGCAGTTCACCCTACCAACAGCTACCAATGGTGTTAGCCTGCGTCCATGGTACCAGCTAAAAAGTGATGAGTGTTTTTAACTTTAAAAGGCAAATAAGTTAAGTGAGGAACATGTGTGATTTATGTTAATGATTTTACACATACCTAAATTGGCAATGTAAATGTAAGTTATTTTCAATATAAATTGTCAATATAAGACAATAATGGCCAATCTGATATTTTTGCTGTAACAATGGTTTAATGACCACACACATGTAGGTATGTTTCCATTTTTATTGATTTGACAAATTCAACATATATATTTAATACTTATACTTACTTATACTTATAAACATGGAGAATTTAGAAAGGCCACATGGCCTCACTGATCCAAACGATACTGAGCTCCTTAGCAAATTCTCTCCCTCAGTCGTGTATATATTTAAATGTTGATATAACTTAAGTGTCATATCCCTATATTATCTCTATCCCTATATATTATAAATCCTAAAAGATGACCCGCCGCCGCCGCCGCCGCCGCCGCCGGAGTGACGCCCTAAATCGGTTCCTGTGCAGTCGTCTGATGAGTTATGAGGAGCATTTTTTCAGGACTTTTGGGTCCCGTGATTCAACAGGTCGTATCAAGTTTTGGTGTTGATCCGACCGACGGTGCGGCGTCGGCACGTGCGCGCGTGCGCCATTCGTTTAACATGGGAAACGCGACATTGTGAAATCGCGAAAATCGGGCAAGTTTCGCCCGGTTCCCCGGCCGCTTGCTCGGCAACCGAGAATCGCAGCGATATGCGAGCAAGACTATGTGATAGATAATCGATTGGCCTTGCGTATAGGATGCCGGCCAGAGCGATGCGCGTGCCACGTGCAAAGGTGTGACCACTTTCATGATAAAATTGGCATATTCAGGATTACAATTGGTGCTCGGAAACCGTTCGACGTAGAAGGCTGAACCGGGCACCATTTTGCAGGTGCAGCGACCGTCTTCAAATTAGATGTGTTACTCAAAGCTGTGTGACTAATATTTTGGAGTTGAAGTTGAAATGCAATATTTTTGGACAATGCAATCCTTCACACCGCCGTAACACCCAAAACGAGGACAAACTTGACCGGCAAATTTACACAGACGGATAGCACTGTTCTTGCTGACCTATATCCACCCAAAATATTCTATAAATCGCTGATAGGGAACTTATGCTGAAGTCAAACGTAAACGATTACCGACGCTAACGTTGCAAAATAATTGCGTCGAATAAAATAGCGTCGTTTAAGTTTGACCAAGACTGACACTGCCGCAGTCAAATTCATCAATGAGCGCATGACTAGCAGACGTCGCACCTCCCTCCCGGGGAGATTTTGTTGAAGCCGGTTGACATATGTCAGGCATGTAAACCGCTAAAATGTTTTGGCAGAGACTGCGACACGGGAACGAGATACGGTAAGAAGATATGGGAACGAAATACGGCAACAAGATACGGAACTGGGTACGGAAAGGGATGCTGGAACGAGATACGAGAACACGATACGGGAATGAGATACGGTAACTAGATATGGTAAGGAGATATCGGAACGGTGTACTAGATACGGGAATAAGATACGGGAGCGGCATACGGGAACGGGTCACGGGAACGGGCTACGGGAACGGGCTACGGGAACGGGATACGGGAACGGGATACGGGAACGGGATACGGGAACGAGATACGGGAACGGGATACGGGAACGGGATACAGGAACGTGATACGGGAACGTGATACGGGAATGGGATACGGAAACAAGATACGGAAACGGGATACGAGAACGGGGACTGGAGTGGGAGCCCGATACGGGATACTGGAACGGGATACGGCAACGGGATACAGGAATGGGATACGGCAACGGGTACGGGAATGGGATACGGGAATGGGATACGGGAATGGGATACAGGAATGGGATACGGGAATGGGATACGGGAATGGGATACGGAAATGGGATACGGGAATGGGATACGGGAATGGGATACGAGAATGGGATACGGGAACATGATATGGGATAAGGGAACGGGATACGGGAACAGAATACGGGAACGGAATACGGGAACGGAATACGGGAACGGAATACGGGAACGGAATACGGGAACTGGATACGAGAACGAGATAGGGGAACGGGATACGGGAACGGGATGCGGGAACGGGATAGGGTAAAGGGATACGGAAACGGGATACGGGAACGGGATACAGGAACGGGATACGGGAACGGGATACGGGAACGGGATACGGGAACGGGATGCGGGAACGGGATACAGGAACGGGATACGGGAACGGGATACGGGCACCGGATACGGGAACGGGATACGGGAACGGGATACGGAATACGGGAATGGGATACGGAACGGTATACGGGAACGCGATACGGGAACGGGATACGGGATACGGGAACGGGATACGGGAACGGGATACGGGAACGGGATACAGTAACGGGATACGGGAACGGGATACGGGAACGGGATACGGGAACGGGATACGGGAATAGGATACGGGAACAGGATACGGGAACGGGATATGGGAACGGGATACGGGAACGGGATACGGGAACGGGATAAGAGAAAGGGATACAGTTGTATGATACGGGAACGGGATCGGGATACGGGAACGGGATACGGGAACGGGATACGGGAACGGGATACGGGAACGTGATACGGGAACGTGATACGGGAACGTGATACGGGAACGGGATACGGGAACGGGATACGGGAACGGGATACGGGAACGGGATACGGGAACGGGATACGGGAACGGGATACGGCAACGGGATACGGGAACGGGATAAGGGAACGGGATACGGGAACGGGATACGGGAACTTGATACGGGAACAGGATACGGGAACGGGATACGGGAACGGCATACGGGATACGGGAACGGGATACGGGAATGGGATACGGGAACGGGATACGGGAACGGGATACGGGAACGGGATACGGGAACGGGATACGGGAACGGGATACGGGAACGGGGTACGGGATACGGGAACGGGATACGGGAAAGGGATACGGGAACGGGATACGGGGCACGAGAACTGGATACGGGAACGGGATACGGGAACGGGATACGAGAGCGGGATACGGGAACGGGATACGGGAACGGGATACGGGAACGGGATACGGGAACGGGATACGGGATACGGAAACGGCATACGGGAATGGGATACAGAATACGGGATACGGGAACGGGATACAGGAACGGGATACGGGAACGGGAAACGGGAACGGGATACGGGAACGGGATACAGTTACAGGATAAGGGAACGGGATACGGGAACGAGATACGGGAACGGGATACGGGAACGGGATACGGGAACGGGATACGGGAACGGGATACGGGAACGGGATACGGGAACGGGATACGGGAACGGGATACGGGAACGGGATACGGAAACGGGATACGGGAACGGGATACGGGAACGTGATACGGGAACGGGATACGGTATACGGAAACGGCATACGGGAATGGGATACAGGATACGGTAAACGGGATACGGGATACGGGAACGGGATACGGGAACAGGGAACAGGATACGGCAACGGGATACGGAATCTGGATACGGGAGCTGATTAAGGGATTCGGTAACGGTATACGGGATACATGAATGGGATACCGGAACGGGATAGCGGGAACGGGAACGGGATAAATCCTAAAAGATGACCCGCCGCCGCCGCCGCCGCCGCCGCCGCCGGAGTGACGCCCTAAATCGGTTCCTGTGCAGTCGTCTGATGAGTTATGAGAGTTATTTTTTTCAGGAATTTTGGGTTCCGTGATTCAACAGGTCGTATTAAATTTTCAGCTTAATAAGACCAAAGGTGCGGTGTCGGCGCATGCGCGCGTGCGCCATTCGTTTAACATGGGGAACGCGACATTCGGAAATCGCGAAAAACGGGCAAGTTCCTCGCGGTTCCCCGGTCACTTGCTCGGCAACCAAGAGTCGCAGCGGTACGCGAGCAACACTATGTGATAGATAATCGATTGGCCTGGCGTATAAAATGTTGTAGAGAACAATGCGCGTGCCACGTGCAAAGTTGTGACCACTTTAATGATAAAATTGGCCTATTCAGGATTTAAATTGGTGCTCGGAAACTGTTCAACGTAGAACGCTGATCCGGGCACCAATTTGCAGGCGCAGTGACCCTCTTCAAATTATATTTGTTACTCAAAGCTGTGAGACTAATATTTTGGCGTTCAAGTTGAAATGCAATATTTTTGGACCATTTAATGCTTCACACCGCCGTAACACCCAAAATAAGGACAAACTTGACCGAAAAATTTACACAGACGGGTAGCGCCGTTCTTGCTGACCTATATCCACCCAAAATATTTTGCTAATCGCTCATAGGTAACTTATGCAGAAGTCAAACGTAAACGTTTACCGAAGCTATGCGCCAGTCGGGCGCCGGCCGGCGGCCGGCGATAGCTCCCTCACGCAATAACGTAACGTCGGGCTCGTTGCCTTGCGTAGTCTGCCCCCGGCGATAGCTGCCGCCCGCAATAACGTAACGCCCGGCTCGCTCGTGGTAGGTACAGATATTATCGTGAGTCATTTATAATGCGTGTATATTATGTAATACTACCACACACTGCGATCGTTTAATTTTGCCCAAGGCTGACACTGCTTCAGTCAAATTCATCCATGAGCGCATGATTAGCTGACGTCGCACCTCCTTCGCGAAAAGATTTTGTGGAAGCCGGTTGACAGATTTCAGGCATTTAAACCGCTAGAATGTTTTGGCAGAGACTGCTTTGCGGCAACGAGATACGGTAATAAGATATGGAACGAAATACGGCAACAAGATACGGAAACTGGGTACGAGAAAGGGATGCTGGAACTAGATACGGGAACAGGACACGGGAATGAGATACGGGAACTAGATATGGTAAGGAGATATCGGAACGGTGTACGAGATACGGGAATGAAATACGGGAGCGGGATACGGGAACGGGATACGGTAACTGGATACGGGATCTGATTAAAGTATCCTGGATACGCGAACGGTATACCGGATACGGGATCAGAATACGGAAACGGGATACGAGAACGGGATATAAGATGTCGGGATAAACGCGATATATGGGAACTGGATACGGAACGGGAAACCGGAAGGAGTTTCGGAAACTGGATACGGGAGCGGGATAAAGGATATGGGATCGGATACGTGAAGGGGAAACGAGATACGGAAACGGGAAACGAGATACGGGATACTCCAACGGGATACGGGAACGGGATACGGGATACGGGAACCGGATACGGGATACAGGAACGGGATACAGGAACGGGATACGGGAACGGGATACGGGAACGGGATACGGGAACGGGATACGGGAACGGGATACGGGAACGGGATACGGGATACGGGAACGGGATACGTGAACGGGGTATGGGAACTGGATGCGAGAACAGGATACGGGAACAGTATACGGGATACGGGCACGGGATACAGAAACGGAAACATGTTACGGGAACGGGATACGGGAACGGGATACGGGAACGGGATACGGGATACGGGAACGGGATACGGGAACGGGATACGGGAACGGGATACGGGAACGGGATACGGGAACGGGATACGGGAACGGGATACGGGAACGGTATACGGGAATGGGATACGGGAACGGGATACGGGAAACGGGAACGGGATACGGGAACGGGAACGGGATACAGAAACGGGATACGGTAACGGGATACGGGAACAGGATACGGCAACGGGATACGGGAACGGGATACAGGAACGGGATACAGGAACGGGATACGGAAATGGGATACGGGATACGGGAACGGGATACGGAAAAGAGATACGGGAACGGGATACGGGAACGGGATACGAGAACTGGATACGGGAACGGAATACGGGAACGGGATACGGGAACGGAATACGGTAACAGTATACAGGAACGGGGAAACGGGATACGGTAACGGGATACGGTAACGGGATACGGTAACGGGATACGGTAACGGGATACGGCAACGGGATACGGTAACGTGATACGGTAACGGGATACGGTAACGGGATGCGGTAACGGGATACGGTAACGGGATACGGTAACGGGATACGGTAACGGGATACGGTAACGGGATACGGTAACGGGATACGGGATACGGGATACGGGAACGGGTTGGGATACGTAATACGTAATACGTAATACGGAATACGGAATACAGAATACAGAATACGGAATACGAGAAACGAGATACGGAATATGTAATACGGAATAATAAATACGGAATACTGAATACGGAATACGGAATACGGAATACTGAATACGGAATACTGAATACGGAATACTGAATACGGAATACTGAATACGGAATACTGAATACGGAATACTGAATACGGAATACTGAATACGGAATACTGAATACGGAATACTGAATACGGAATACGGGACTCTGGAAACGGATAGCATATATAAATAAGCTGGCTATATAAATTGCGCATCGCGCAATAAAGGCCATCTAGTCCCTATATTATAAATCCTAAAAGATGACCCGCCGCCGCCGCCGCCGCCGCCGCCGGAGTGACGCCCTAAATCGGTTCCTGTGCAGTCGTCTGATGAGTTATGAGGAGCATTTTTTCAGGACTTTTGGGTCCCGTGATTCAACAGGTCGTATCAAGTTTTGGTGTTGATCCGACCGACGGTGCGGCGTCGGCACGTGCGCGCGTGCAACATTCGTTTAACATGGGAAACGCGACATTGTGAAATCGCGAAAATCGGGCAAGTTTCGCCCGGTTCCCCGGCCGCTTGCTCGGCAACCGAGAATCGCAGCGATATGCGAGCAACACTATGTGATAGATAATCGATTGGCCTTGCGTATAGGATGTCGGCCAGAGCGATGCGCGTGCCACGTGCAAAAGTGTGACCACTTTCATGATAAAATTGGCATATTCAGGATTACAATTGGTGCTCGGAAACCGTTCGACGTAGAAGGCTGAACCGGGCACCATTTTGCAGGCGCAGCGACCGTCTTCAAATTAGATGTGTTACTCAAAGCTGTGTGACTAATATTTTGGAGTTGAAGTTGAAATGCAATATTTTTGGACAATGCAATCCTTCACACCGCCGTAACACCCAAAACGAGGACAAACTTGAACGGCAAATTTAAACAGACGGATAGCACTGTTCTTGCTGACCTATATCCACCCAAAATATTCTGTAAATCGCTGATAGGGAACTTATGCTGAAGTCAAACGTAAACGATTACCGACGCTAACGTTGCAAAATAATTGCGTCGAATAAAATAGCGTCGTTTAAGTTTGACCAAGACTGACACTGCCGCAGTCAAATTCATCAATGAGCGCATGACTAGCAGACGTCGCACCTCCCTCCCGGGGAGATTTTGTTGAAGCCGGTTGACATATGTCAGGCATGTAAACCGCTAAAATGTTTTGGCAGAGACTGCGACACGGGAACGAGATACGGTAAGAAGATATGGGAACGAAATACGGCAACAAGATACGGAACTGGGTACGGAAAGGGATGCTGGAACGAGATACGAGAACACGATACGGGAATGAGATACGGTAACTAGATATGGTAAGGAGATATCGGAACGGTGTACTAGATACGGGAATAAGATACGGGAGCGGCATACGGGAACGGGTCACGGGAACGGGCTACGGGAACGGGCTACGGGAACGGGCTACGGGAACGGGCTACGGGAACGGGATACGGGAACGGGATACGGGAACGAGATACGGGAACGGGATACGGGAACGGGATACGGGAACGGGATACAGGAACGTGATACGGGAACGTGATACGGGAATGGGATACGGAAACAAGATACGGAAACGGGATACGCGAACGGGGACTGGAGTGGGAGCCCGATACGGGATACTGGAACGGGATACGGCAACGGGATACAGGAATGGGATACGGCAACGGGTACGGGAATGGGATACGGGAATGGGATACGGGAATGGGATACAGGAATGGGATACGGGAATGGGATACGGGAACGGGATACGGAAATGGGATACGGGAATGGGATACGGGAATGGGATACGGGAATGGGATACGGGAATGGGATACGGGAACATGATATGGGATACGGGAACGGGATACGGAAACAGAATACGGGAACGGAATACGGGAACGGAATACGGGAACGGAATACGGGAACGGAATACGGGAACGGAAAACGGGAACTGGATACGAGAACGAGATAGGGGAACGGGATACGGGAACGGGATGCGGGAACGGGATAGGGTAAAGGGATACGGAAACGGGATACGGGAACGGGATACAGGAACGGGATACGGGAACGGGATACGGGAACGGGATACGGGAACGGGATACGGGAACGGGATACGGGAACGGGATACGGGAACGGGATACGGGAACGGGATACGGGAACGGGATACGGGAACGGGATACGGGAACGGGATACGGGAACGGGATACGGGCACTGGATACGGGAACGGGATACGGGAACGGGATACGGAATACGGGAATGGGATACGGAACGGTATACGGGAACGCGATACGGGAACGGGATACGGGATACGGGAACGGGATACGGGAACGGGATACGGGAACGGGATACGGGAACGGGATACGGGAACGGGATACGGGAAAAGGATACGGGAACAGGATACGGGAACGGGATATGGGAACGGGATATGGGAACGGGATACGGGAACGGGATACGGGAACGGGATAAGATAAAGGGATACAGTTGTATGATACGGGAACGGGATCGGGATACGGGAACGGGATACGGGAACGGGATACGGGAATGGGATACGGGAACGGGATACGGGAACGGGATACGGGAACGGGATACGGGAACGGGATACGGGAACGGGATACAGGAACGGGATACGGGAACAGGATACGGGAACGGGATACGGGAACGGGATACGGGATACGGTTTACGGGAATAGGATACGGGAACGGGATCGGGATACGCGAACGGGATACGGGAACGGGATACGGGAACGGGATACGGGAACGGGATACGGGATACGGGAACGGGATACGGGAACGAGAACGGGATACTGGAACGGGATAATGGAACGGGATACGGGAACGGGATACGGGAACCGGATACGGGAACCAGATATGGGAACCAGATACGGGAACCGGATACGGGAACGGGATAAGGGAACAGGATACGGGAACGGGATACGGTAACGGGATACGGTAACGGGATACGGTAACGGGATACGGTAACGGGATACGGTAACGGGATACGGTAACGGGATACGGTAACGGGATACGGTAACGGGATACGGTAACGGGATACGGTAACGGGATACGGTAACGGGATACGGTAACGGGATACGGGAACGGGATACGGGAACAGGATACGGGAACGGGAGACGGGAACGGGATACAAGAACGGGAACGGGGTACGGAATACGACATACGGACTGCGGACTACGGACTACGGAATACGGAATACGGAATAAGGAATACCGAATACTGAATACGGAATACGAGATACGGGAAACGGCTAGCATATATAAATTAGCTGGCTATATAAATTGCGCATCGCGCAATAAAGGCCATCTAGTCTCTATATTATAAATCCTAAAAGATGACCCGTCGCCGCCGGAGTGACGCCCTAAATCGGTTCCTGTGCAGCCGTCTGATGGGTTATGAGAGTGATTTTTTTCAGGACGTTTGGGTCCCGTGATTCAACAGGTCGTATTAAATTTTCAGCTTAATAAGACCGACGGTGCGGCGTCGGCACGTGCGCGCGTGCGCCATTCGTTTAACATGGGAAACGCGACATTGTGAAATCGCGAAAAACGGACAAGTTTCGCCCGGTTCCCCGGCCGCTTGCTCGGCAACCGAGAATCGCAGCGATATGCGAGCAACACTATGTGATAGATAATCGATTGGCCTTGCTTATAGGATGTCGTCCAGAGCGATGCGCGTGCCACATGCAAAGTTGTGACCACTTTCATGAAAAAATTGGCATATTCAGGATTTAAATTGGTACTCGGAAACCGTTCAACGTAGAAGGCTGAACCGGGCACCATTTTGCAGGTGCAGCGACCGTCTTCAAATTATATGTGTTACTCAAAGCTGTGTGACTAATATTTTGGCGTTGAAATTGAAATGCAATATTTTCGGACCAATTAATGCTTCACACCGCCGTAACACCCAAAACGAGGACAAACTTGCCCGGAAAATGTACGCAGACGGATAGCGCCGTTCTTGCTGATCTATATCCACGCAAAATATTATGTAAATCGCTCATAGGTAACTTATGCTGAAGTCAAACGTAAACGATTACCGACGCTAACGTTGCGAAATAATTGCGTCGAATAAAATATCATCGGTTAAGTTTTCCCAACACTGACACTGCCGCAGTCAAATTCATCAATGAGCGCATGATCAGCTGACGTCGCACCTCCCTCCCGGGGAGATTTTGTTGAAGCTGGTTGACATATTTCAGGCATGTAAACCGGTAAAATGTTTTGGCAGAGACTGCGACACGGGAACGAGATACGGTAAGAAGATATGGGAACGAAATACGGCAACAAGATAGGGAAACTGGGTACGAGAAAGGGATGCTGGAACGAGATACGGGAACAGGATACGGGAATAAGATGCGGTAACTAGATATGGTAAGGAGATATCGGAACGGTGTACCAGATACGGGAATAAGATACGGGAGCGGGATACGGGAGCGAGATACGGGAACGTTATACGGGAACGGGATACGGAAGCGGGATACGGAAACTGGATACGGAAACGGGATACGGGAGCGATATACGGGAGCGGGATACGGGATCGGGATACGGGAGCGGGATAAGAGAACGGGATACGGGATCGGGACACGTTAACAGGATACGGGAACGGGATACGGGAACGGGATACGGGATACGGGAACGGGATACGAGATACGGGAACGGGATATGGGAACTGGATATGGGAAAAGGATACGGGAACGGGATACGGGATACGGGAACGGGATACGAGAACGGGATACGGGAACGGGATATGGGAACGGGATACGGGAACGGGATACGGGATACGGGAACGGGACACGGGAACGGGATATGGGAACGGGATACGGGAACTGGATACGGGATACGGGAACGGGATATGGGAACGGGATACGGGAACGGAATACGGGATACGGGAACGGGATACGGGAACGGGATACGGGAACAGGATACGGGAACGGGATACGGGAACGGGATACGGGAAAGGGATACGGGAACGGGATACGGGAACGGGAACGGGATACGGGATACCAGATACGGGAATGGGATACGAGAACGGGATACAGGATAGGGAACGGGATACAGGAACGGGATACAGGAACGGGATACAGGAACGGGATACGGGAACGGGATACGGGAACAGGATACGGGAACGGGATACGAGAACGTGATACGAGAATGGGATACGGGAACGGGATAGGGTAACGTGATACGGAAATGGGATACGGGATACGGGAACGGGAAGGGGAACTGGAGCGGGAGCGCCATGCGGGATACGGGATACGGGAACGGTATACGGGATACGGGAACGGGATACGGGAACGGGATAGGGAAAGGGATACAAGAAAGGGATACGGGAACGGGATACGGGATACGGGATACGGAATACGGGAACGATATACGGGATACGGGAACTGGATACGGGAACTGGATACGGGAACGGGATACGGGAACGGGATACGGGAACGGGATACGGGAACGGGATACGGGAACGGGATACGGGAACGGGATACGGGAACGGGATACGGGAACGGGATACGGGAACGGGATACGGGATACGGGATACGGGATACGGGAACGGGATGCGGGAACGGTATACGGGAACTGGATACGGGAGCTGATTAAGGTATAGGGGATACGGGAACGGGATACGGGATCATAATATGGGAACAGGATACGGGATACGGAAACGGGAAACGAGATACGGGATACGGGAACGGGATGCGGGAACGGTATACGGGAACTGGATACGGGAGCTGATTAAGGTATAGGGGATACGGGAACGGGATACGGGATCATAATATGGGAACAGGATACGGGATACGGAAACGGGAAACGAGATATGGGATACGGGAACGGGATACGGGATACGGGAACGGGATACGAGAACGGAATACGTGAACGTGATACGGGAACGTGATACGGGAACGTGATAGGGGAACGTGATACGGGAACGGGATACGGGAACGGGATGCGGAAACGAGATACGGAAACGGGATACGGGAACGAGAACGGGAACGGGAACTGGAGAGGGAGCGGGACACGGGATACGGTATACGGGATACGGGATACGGGAACGGGATACGGGAACGGATACGGAATACGGGAACGGGATACGGGAACGAGATACGGGAACAGGATACGGGATACGGGAACGGGATACGTAATACGTAATACGTAATACAGAATACGGAATACGGAATACGGAATACGGAATACGGAATACGAGATACTAGATACGATATACGAGATACGGAATACGGAATACGGAATACGGAATACGGAATAATGAATACGGAATACTGAATACGGAATACGAGACACTGGAAACGGCTAGCATATATAAATAAGCTGGCTATATAAATTGCGCATCGCGCAATAAAGGCCATCTAGTAAATCCTAAAAGATGACCCGCCGCCGCCGGAGTGACGCCCTAAATCGGCTCCTGTGCAGTCGTCTGATGAGTTATGAGGAGGATTTTTTCAGGACTTTTGGGTCCTGTGATTCAACAGGTCGTATCAAGTTTTGGTGTCGATCCGACCGACGGTGCGGCGTCGGCACGTGCGCGCGTGCGCCATTCGTTTAACATGGGAAACGCGACATTGTGAAATCGCGAAAAATGGGCAAGTTTCGCCCGGTTCCCCGGCCGCTTGCTCGGCAACCGAGAATCGCAGCGATATGCGAGCAACACTATGTGATAGATAATTGATTGGCCTTGCGTATAGGATGTCGTCCAGAGCGATGCGCGTGCCACATGCAAAGTCGTGACCACTTTCATGATAAAATTGGCATATTCAGGATTTAAATTGGTGCTCGGAAACCGTTCGACGTAGACGGCTGAACCGGGCACCATTTTGCAGGCGCAGCGACCGTCTTCAAATTATATGTGTTACTCAAAGCTGTGCGACTAATATTTTGGAGTGAGATTTGAAATGCAATATTTTTGGACAATTTAATCCTTCACACCGCCGTAACCCCCAAAACGAGGACAAACTTGTCCGGCAAATTTACACAGACGGATAGCGCCGTTCTTGCTGACCTATATCCACCCAAAATATTATGTAAATCGCTCATAGGTAACTTATGCTGAAGTCAAACGTAAACGATTACCAACGCTAACGTTGCGAAATAATTGCGTCGAATAAAATAGCATCATTTAAGTTTGCCCAAGACTGACACTGCCGCAGTCAAATTCATCAATGAGCGCATGACTAGCAGACGTCGCACCTCCCTCCCGGGGAGATTTTGTTGAAGCCGGTTGACATATTTCAGGCATGTAAACCGCTAAAATGTTTTGGCAGAGACTGCGACACGGGAACGAGATACGGTAAGAAGATATGGCAGCGAAATACGGCAACAAGATACGGAAACTGGATACGAGAAAGTGATGCTGGAACGAGATACGGGAACAGGATACGGGAATGAGATACGTTAACTAGATATGGTAAGGAGATATCGGAACGATGTACGAAATACGGGAATGAGATACGGGAGCGGGTTACGGGAGCGGGATACGGGAGCGGGATACGGGAGCGGGATACGGGAGTGGGATACGGGATCGGGATACGGGATCGGGATACGGGATCGGGATACGGGATCGGGATGCGGGATCGGGATACGGGATCGGGATACGGGATCGGGATACGGGATCGGGATACGGGATCGGGATACGGGGCAGGATAAGGGAACGGGATACGGGAGCGATATATGGGAGCGGGATACGGGATCGGGATACGGGAGCGGGATACGGGAGCGAGATAAGAGAACGGGATACGGGATCGGGATACGTTAACAGGATACGGGAACGGGATACGGGAACGGGATACGAGATACGGGAACGAGATATGGGAACAGGATACGGGAACGGGATACGGGAACGGGATACGGGAACGGGATACGGGAACGGGATACGGGAACGGGATACGGGAACGGGATACGGGAACGGGATACGGGAACGGGATACGGGAACGGGATACGGGATACGGGAACGGAATATGGGAACGGGATACGGGATACGGGAACGGGATACGGAAACGGGAACGGGTTACGGGATACCGGATACGGGAATGGGATAAGGGAAAGGGATACGGGATAGGGAACGAGATACGGGAAGGGATACGGGAACGGGATACGGGATACGGGAACGGGATACTGGAACGGGATACGGGAACGTGATACGGGAACGGGATACGGGAACGGGATACGGGAACGGGATACGGGAACGGGATACGGGAACGGGATACGGGAACGGGATACGGGAACGGGATACGAGCACGGGATGCAATATACGGGAACTGGATACGGAACGGGATACGGGAACGGGAAACAGGAAGCGGATTCGGAAACTGGATACGGAGCGGGATAAAGGATACGGGATCGGATACGTGAAAGGGATACGAGATACGAAAACGGAAAACGAGATACGGGATACGGGAACAGGAACGGGAACTGGAGAGGGAGCGGGACACGTGATACGGTATACGGGATACGGTATACGGGAACTGGATACGGGATACGGGATACGGGAACTGGAGAGGGAGCGGGACACGTGATACGGTATACGGGATACGGTATACGGGAACTGGATACGGGATACGGGATACGGGATACGGGAACGGGATACGGGAACGGGATACGGGAACGGGATACGGGAACGGGATACGGGAACGGGATACGAGAACAGGATACGGGAACGGGATACGGGAACGGGATACGGGAACAGCACACGGGAACGGGATAGGGCACGTTATATGGGAACGGGATACGGGAACGGGATACGAGAACGGGATACGGGAACGGGATACGGGAACGGGATATGGGAACGGGATACGGGAACGGGATACGGTGACGAGATGCGGAAAGGGGATACGGGAACGGGAAACGGGAACGGGATACGGGAGCGGGATACGGGAACGGGATACGGGAACGGGATACGGGAACGGGATACGGGAACGGGATACGGGAACGGGATACGGGAACGGGATACGGGAACGGGATACGGGAACGGGATACGTGAACGGGACACGGGAACGGGATACAGGAACGGGATACGGGAATGGGGTACGGGTACGTGTACGGGATACGGGAACGGGATACGGAAACGATACAAGAACGGGACACGGGATACGGGATACGGGATACGGGATACGGGATACGGGATACTGGATACGGGATACGGGATACGGGATACGGGATACGGGAGCGTGACACGGGAACGGGATACGAGAACGGGATACGGGAAGGGGATACGGGAACGGGATACGGCAACGGAATACGGGAACGGGATACGGGATACGGAAACGGGATACGGAAACGGGATACGGAAACGGGATACGGAAACGGGATACGAAAACGGGATACGGAAACGGGATAAGGAAACGGAATACGGAAACGTGATACAGAAACGGGATACGGAAACGGGATACGGAAACGGGATACGGAAACGGGATACGGAAACGGGATACGGAAACGGGATACGGAAACGGGATACGGAAACGGGATACGGAAACGGGATACGGAAACGGGATACGGAAACGGGATACGGAAACGGGATACGGAAACGGGATACGGAAAAGGGATACGGAAACGGGATACCGGAACAGGACACCGGAACAGGATACCGGAACAGGATACCGGAACAGGATACCGGAACAGAATACCGGAACGGGATACGGGATACGGGAATAGGATACTGAAACGGGATACAGGAACGGGACCGGAACAGGATACCGGAACAGGATACCGGAACAGGATACCGGAACAGTATACTGGAACAGGATACCGGAACGTGATACGGGAACGGGATACGGGATACGGGAAAGAGAACGAGATACGGGAACGAGATACAGGTACGGGATACGGAACGGGATACGGAACGGGATACGGAACGGGATACGGAACAGGATACGGAACGGGATACGGAACGGGATACGGAACGGGATACGGGAACGGTATACGGGAACGGGATACGGGAACAGGATACGGGAATAGGATACGTGAACAGGATACGGGAACGGGATACGGGAACGGGATACGGGAACGGGATACGGGAACGGGATACGGGAACGGGATACGGGAACGGGATACGGGAACGGGATGCGGGAACGGGATACGGGAAGGAAATAGGGAACGGGATACGGGAACGGGATACGCGAACGGGATACGGGAACGGAATTCTGGAACGGGATGCGGGAACGGGATACCGGAACGGGATACCGGAACGGGATACGGGAACGGGAACGGGAACGGGATACGGGAACGGGATACGGGAACGGGATACGGGAACGGGATACGGGAACGGGATACGGGAACGGGAACGGGATACGGGATACGGGAACGGGATACGGGAACGGGATACGGGATACGGGATACGGGATACGGGAACAGGAACGGGATACGGGAACAGGAACGGGATACGGGAACGGGATACGGGAACGGGATACGGGAACGGGATACGGGAACGGGATACGGGAACGGGATACGGGAACGGGATACGGGAACGGGATACGGGAACGGGATACGGGAACGGGATACGGGAACGGGATACGGGAACGGGATACAGGAACGGGGAAACGGGATACGGGATACGGGAACGGGATACGGGAACGGGATACGGCAACGGGATACGGGAACGAGATACGGGAACGAGATACGGGAACAAGATACAGGATACGGGAACGGGATACGTAATACGTAATACGTAATACAGAATACGTAATACAGAATACGTAATACAGAATACGGAATACGGAATACGGAATACGGAATACGGAATAAGAGATACGAGATACGAGATACGAGATACGAGATACGAGATACGAGATACGAGATACGAGATACGAGATACGAGATACGAGATACGAGATACGAAATACGAGATACGAGATACGAGATACGGAATACGGAATACGGAATACGGAATACGGAATACGGAATAATGAATACGGAATAATGAATACGGAATAATTAATTCGGAATGCTGAATACGGAATACGAGACACTGGAAACGGCTAGCATATATAAATAAGCTGGCTATATAAATTGCGCATCGCGCAATAAAGGCCATCTAGTATATTTAAATGTTGAAGCAAATGTGAATCAATTAACAATTTTGTTCTATTCTTTGAATCTGAAAAAAAATCTAAAAAAAATCCATGAATCAAATGGTGATTTAATAATTCAGGTCCCAAGATGAAATGAATTGTGATTGAATCATTACAAATGTTGAATCAAAGTCTGCTTATATTGACAATACATATTGTCAGTACAAAATGGCATACAATCACACTACTCCACCACTTATTCAATACATGTAGGTACACATTGCACAAGTTTCAGGTGATGGCTGCAATGGCCTTGGCTGCAGTGTTACTGGTATCATAGAGCTGTGATTGTATATATAAAAATTTAAGCAGTGAGAAAAGATGAATATTGGATGACTAACTAAGAAGAAGAGTGCAAGTTTATGGAAAGCTGTAAAGCTGGTAACGCTGATTTAGATGCATTTTAACAGCATGTGTCTATGCCCTATGGTCTTTTTATTGCAATATATTTATTTGCAATTATTTTTCAGATTTATTTGCATTTGCAATAATTTTATTGCACTTACATGAAGTGAATATTAAAAAAAATGGACATCTTCAATATATAATTTAATATAATTGGAATGGGAGGGGGCGATTTTCCCCATTTCTGGTGATATTTTTTCCCTTTTTGTGAAAATGGGAAAGCAATATTTCAACAATGGTGTACTTTCCTCCTTTAAGACACCAGTAGCAAAGAACAATGTTACTGTGTTTTTGTGAGAGATTTCTGTCTTCATTCTCCATTGTGGTGGGTTGCTATTTTTGTCACAGAACAGTGCCAATCTTATATTGTGTTCAGTATTCACTGCCTTCAGGCTTCCTTGTTGTGTTGTCTGCGCGGTTGTTCCGCAACTCGTTGGCGGGAGGGCGTACTGAGAAGCTGTAATGGAACATCGGTGGTAGCGGCGGCGACTCGCCCAGCCAGGAATGTCACGACAGCCGGGCGAGTCTTTGTTTATCGTTCAAAATGATTGTTACGATGAATACATGGTTTTACGCAGCCTTTACGCCTTTACCGTTGATTTAAGTTACAAGCTTCATTAAATAATGCTTACAATCAAACATGAGTGGTTTTCTGAATAAATGGTTTCACGAATCGTTTCTTCTCTTTTATCATTGTTAGTACTACCACATGTAGCGTCAACGTCCCGTTCGATTGACTGACTGTCTAGTAGGACATCACATATCAGCGTCACAACTCAGCTACAGCGGTCTTAGAACTAGACCAGAGGCGCAGTCACTAAGTCCTGGTTCAAACACCGAGAAAAACCATGCTTACTTCTTCTGGCTGTATTATGAAACAACAAAGTCAACGGATGAGCCATTCATACATTTTACATTTTAGTAAAAGCAATAGCAACGTAACAATAACAAAACCAAACATGACCAATTCCATTCTCCACAGCAAATGATGTCACCATTTCACCTTTCCTCCGCACCTTAGAAATGTACAACAAACGAACAAGTACTCCATGTTAATATCAACTGTGCGATATAAGTCAGAGGTCAGAAGTTGTGCCTAACTACAGCCACATACCGAGGTCAGGTCAGAAGTCAGACAGTAACCGTGTATGCCTGCAGGTCATATAGAGACATACAGACACAGGACAGGTCAGATGTCATGCCAGAAGTCAGACCAGCGGTCAGACAGCAGTCGCGTCTCCTACCAGGTAACAGACAGAGATCATGTCAGATGTCAAACAGCGTCCCCCTGCAGGTCACGCACAGAGTGAGGTCAGGTCAGATGTCATGTCAGAGGTCGGATCAGATGGCATGTCAGAGGTCGGGTCAGATGTCATGTCGGAGGTCGGGTCAGAGGTCAAGTCAGAGGTCAAGCTAGAGGTCGGGTCAGATCAGGCATCAGTCGTATCTCAAAACAGGGCACACACACATGCAAGGGCGCTGCCACATTTTGAGACAGGGGGGGGGGGGGGGGCAGCTAGGTGTTTGCTTCCCTCCCCCTACCTCACACTCCATGAGCTGTCAAAATCCTGCTCATCCATCTGGAGGCAGCCCAGCCCCAGCCCCCCCGTCTTCCTGCAGGCCACACACACAGACAGAGATCAGGTCGTCCTATTCAGCCGCGCCGGCCGGTCGCGCGCGCCCAACAACTGCAGCTGTCCCGTGACACCCAGCACGTGTGTGCCGCTCCTTTTCCGCCGAGCTTCACTGCTGCCACTGGTTACCAGAGCTGATGGACCGTCTGCAGGCTCCGGAGCCATGTCAGGAAGGTGCTGGAAAGGCAATGTCACTCAGGTCATGAAATGTGGAAATGGGAATAATATAATGCCATTAGATACTGAATGATGTATTTTACAATTTACTCGATTATTCCTTACGTTATAGTGTAATTCAAATCACATGAACAGACATAAACAGTATCAGGAAATATTAAGTCGTGCTATGCTTGGACAAAATACCACTGGAACCCAGTATGTACCAGTAGTGTACTTTGAAATGCTTGAGAAATATGCATTTGTAAGCAGTAATACTGAAGCAAAATTACACAGACATATTTGATTTCACTTCTTCTTGTACTTCTCACCAGGCACGTAGCCAAGGGGAGGGCGGCGGGGGCGACCGCCCCCCCCCCCCCCCCTGGAGGCCAGGAGGACCCTTTTTGGCGCGCGAGGACCCTTTACGGCCACTAGGGCCCTCTCTGAAAGACCAGAGGGCCCCTTGGACGTTCAAAAGAGCCCTGCTCATGTCAGAGGGGCCCCTGGCCAGACCGAAAGGGCCCCTGAGCGGGTCAGAGCCCCTGAGCACGTCGAATGGGCCCCTGAGCACGTCGAATGGGCCCCTGAGCACGTTGAATGGGCCCCTAGCCAGCACAGAGGGGCCCCTGGGTAGGTTGAGAGGCCCCTGAGCATGTCGACAGGGCGACAAAGCGGCCAGCGCAGTCCTTCTCCAGGTCATAAGGGCCCCTGAGCAGGTTGGAGGGCCCCTGGACAGACCAGAGGCCCCTGGGAAGTTAAGAGGGCCCCTGTGCAGGTCAGAAGGGCCCTGACCAGACCGAAAGGGTCCCTAGTTGGGTCAGAAGGGCCCCTGAACATCCGAATGAGCCTCTAGCCAGCACGGAGGGGCACCAGGGCAGGTGGGAGGGCACTCGGAGCATGTCGAAAGGCGACAAAGCAGCCAGCGCAGTCCCTAGCTAGGTCGGAAGGGCCCCTTAGAAGGTTAAAGGGCCCCTTAGAAGGTTAAAGGGCCCCTGGAGAGACCAGAGGGCCCCTGGAAAGTTAAAAGGGCCCCTGCGCAGATCGGAGAGGCCCCTGACCAGACCGAAAGGACCCCTGGACGGGTAAGAAGGGCCACTGAACATGCCGAAGTGGCCCCTGGCCAGCACGGAGGGGCTCCAGGGCAGGTCGGAGGGCCCCTTGAGCATGTCGGCAGGGCGACAAAGCAGTCAGCGCAGGCCGACCAGAAGAGTCGCTGGGCCGATCGGAGGGGCTCCTGGGCAAGTCAGAGGGGCCCCTGGCTAGATCGAAAGGGTCCCTGGGCCGGTCGAAAGGCCCCTTGAACATGCCGGATGAGTTCCTAGCCAGACTGGAGGGGCCCTGGGCAGGTCGGAGGGACCCTGAGCAGGGGCGGCGGATTGCGGTGGCAGGGTACCCAAAATTCCCCCCAGTCGAAAATCCTGGGGGCAAAGGGTAGTTTTGCCCCCCCCCCAGATTTTAGCCTGCTCAATCTGGGGGCAACATGACCCTTCCCCTCCCCAGGATTTTCATTTGAGGGGGGATTTTGGGTACCCTGCGCCCCGCAATCCGCCGCCCCTGCCCCTGAGTATGTCGGCAGGGCGACAAAGCAGCCAGTGCAGTCCCTGGCCAGGTCGGAAGGACCTCTGAACAGGCCGAATGGGCCCCTTGACACACAAGGGGGGCTTCTTAGAAGGTCAGAGGAGTCTCTGGTGAGACCGGAAGGGTCAAAGCACGTAGAGATCCCAGATGAAGATTAAAACAAGGAGGACTTACTCCACAATACAAATATTAAAAGCGGAGCTTTCGGGTATATTGTAACACCCTTCGTCAGGGTGCTACAATATACCCGAAAGATCCGATTTTATTTTTTCCTGTTGAGTAAGCCCTCTTTGTATTATATATATCACCCACTCCACATCATGTCTTTTCGTTTCGCGGATCTCAGATGAGTCCCTGAACAGGTCGGAAGGGCGTAGAAAAGGTCAGAGGGGCCCCTAGACGATCTGAAGGGACCTTGGTCCTTTCAACAGTAAGAATACATACAGTTGTACAGGGAATAAAACTCAAATTTTTCGCACCGCTCCGCGGCGCAATTTAACTACAAATTCAATTATATGCGGGTTAGGGAAAAAATCGGTCAGTTTATCGGCGCATTTATGTGTTATGTTGCTATTTTCCTATATTATTGGGTGAAATAGTTCACTTTAGCACTTTTCCCCCGCACTTTTTAACGCACCATATAGCAATTTTAAAGGTCCGCACCATACGCAATGCGACGCATTGATGAGAAACCAACCCAGGGCATAATACTCAAAATTTGCGTGCTGCTCCGCGGCGCAATTTATTTAAGAGTTCCAGCTCTTGAGCTTAAAAAAATATTCCAAGTTGGTATAGCTGATTCCAAATTCGTGTCGCTGGTTCCAAAGTTGATGTGGCAGTTTGCTAACTCAAGCTCCTAAACGTTGGTATGGCCCATGCCATACCTGCCATACTGCATTTTCCAGCCTTATAACGTGCCTTTTCATGCGTTTTTTTTGGGGGGAGGGGGCGGGGGGCCTTTCAACGTTTAGGAAGGGGCCCTTTCAACGCTCGGGAAGGGGCCCTTTCGAGGCGCCGCCCCCCCCCCCCCGCCCCTGGACGAAATCCTGGCTACGTGCCTGCTTCTCACCAACACACTTGCATACAACACTGGCAAATCTCTCATGCTAGTCAACGGCGGATCCAGGAAAGAAAATGGGGGTGGGGGCGGTGGCACATCAGACGTCAAAGGGCCCACAAGCTGCAAGGGGCTCCCAGGCATTTTTGCCAGTCTGAAAGGGCCTGCAGTCGGTCCAAGTGTATTTTCAGGTATGAGAAGGCCCTTGTCAAGCCTGATAGGGCCTATGCCAGTCTTGTAGGGCCCTTGCAAGACTTGAGAGCGCCCTATGCTGGCCTGAGAGGACCACCAGCATGTGCAGACCTGGGAAGGACTCTCTCAAACCAGTTTTGTGCTCCCTTAGCCTGGTAAGGGCCCCGTGGACTGTCGTAAGGCCTCTAAGCTTGGTAAATGCCCTCTCAGGCCCAGCGAGGGCCCTTTCAGACCAGTGTTGGGCCATCAAAGGTCTGGAAAGGGCCTTCTCAGTCATGGCTGTGCCCCGGGCTTGGCAAGGGCCCTCAGGTCCTCAGACACGGATGGACCCAGGCCCAACCGTCCACAGAGGGGGCCCTCCTCAGACTTTTGTGGGGCAGGTGTCCCATTGCCCCCTGGATCCGCCCCTGATGCTAATCAATAAAGTGTAAACTAAATTTGGCCCAAATGATAAGCCGTTACAATGATTTTCAAAGAAATCAGTGCTCCAAAATGTGTGTATTCCTTCACAAGGCAAAGTTTATCAAAGTTAGGCACCTACTTTAATACACAAGCGGTAAGGATCAACACGTACCAGTGATGGGATGGCAGACTTCTTCAACTTAACATGTGAGCCTGACTCATAATCAAGAGCCGCAAAGTGCCTGAAGCACACACGCATTGCTTCCTTCAATCTGCATGTTGCCATCGAGGCAGCCAACAGCTGGTTGTCTTCCCTGGCACCCTGAAATACAGAACATATATAAATGCACATTTTTTTGATGCATTGATATAATCAATTCACAAAAAATTGTTTCATGAATTGAACAGTGATTTAATCATTCAGATTCCGAAATGAATTGTGATTGAATCGTGCCAAAAAAGTTAAATCAGTAACCAGTCTGGACTGAGCATGAAACCCATAATCATGGAGGAGCGAGTTTTTTTTCTTCAAAAGTCAAAAATAATTCAATATATTTATTTAGTGATCTATCAAAAATAACCATTACAAAACAATTATAATATCTAATAGCTCTCTTTTGAAGATGAGCGTTGAGGCAAAAATAATTATAAAACTGAAGCGTTACACTAATGATATAACACAACATAACAATGACATAATTACACTAATGACATAAGGGACAAGTTTCTGTTCAGTTTCAAAATTTAGTTCAGTAATTCACCTCCTCAGTTAATGGTGTTCTTGAGGTCCATAACAAAGAAAGAGAGTATTATTACGACAGACAGAAAAGCGTACCAGTAATACCAAAACTATGTCACCAAAAACTATACATAATCAAACCTGACCTAATCTTTACAGCAATTACGGTCATAGGGATCCATGTTTAGAACGCTCCGCTCGCATTCGCTCGCTGTGCTGTGGAACCCACTGAATGGGCATCGCCCCCTGGACCCCACCCCAGACCATCTTGTAGACAGACAGTATAGAGGATTCTTCATGACTCCGAGTGGAAGATAATCATATATTTTCCAAGCGTGCGACTGAAAAAAAACGAGCAATGAAGGAGTGAGGTTTTTCAGGAACACACAGAAATATTTTTTATCTTCCACAAGGCAGACATGAATAATTCCATATTTTTTTTTTAAGTAGAGGTTGATTCAGTCTGGTTCAGTTCAGTACTTGATTTTAAGCGTACTCCGCTACGGAACTCACATGACCTTATCTTGTATCTCAAGAGGGATGCAAAGATAACACATTATTTCACTTTACCATTGAATGTGTGTTAAACCTTTTTATCTTTGCATCTCAGCAAAGTGCAAAGATAAAAATATTCCAGCACTGCAGACCCAATGGAAAATCAACCTCTACAAGAAAGATAACTTACTGTTGTCATAATATATCAATAACAGTATGTCATAATATTAGTCAGCAGACTACTCTTCTACTATTAAGGACCTCAAGAACACCATAAACTGGGGAGGTGAATTACTGAACTAATACCAGAGTTTCAATCATAGTCTATTTTCAGGTTACAAATCTGATTAGTTGCAGTTCTGTCTATTTCTCATGCTAATGTTACTAATTAATTGGAAAATAGACTTAAAAATACCTACCAAACATTTTTAAATTATGAACCATTGATTTGTCATATTTATTGTGTTAAGAATTGTAATCAGGTTACTGAATAACCTGAAGACCGCCTATGCCAATGACGAATACCGACTTACCTTGACCTAATATTTAAAATACATTATAATAGCTAAAAAAGGCTTTGGTGTTCAATAATTATTTGTATTCAAACTACTATAAGTCAAAACCGTATGTCAACACGTACCGGTGGGCGGTGCAGCGATCAAGATGCTTCTTCGTAGTCATATGCACGATTTTTGTTTATACAGCAGCGACATTGTTTATAAGTACATTTCTGGTATCTTATCTATTGTCTTGATGCAGCCTTGATCTACAACCACGGACGCAGCACTGATTCGGCATTTCCACAAATGACCGTTATCGTTCGTTTGAAGATTTGTCAACGCATCAGCCAGGATTGTCAAGTTACTGGAAGGACAATACCAATTACCAAACTAAAACCACGATAACACAACTACCAAAGATACGACCGAGATAGCTCGCACTAAAAGCTGGAGTTTTAGCAGCTTCAGGCCGCCAGGGACCGCTAGTGAGCCAGGGTAAACACCATGGCTCACTAGCGGTCCCTGGCGGCCAATTGCTGCGAAAACTCCAGCTCTTAGTGCGAGCCCGAACATCGCATACAAATTAATAACCAGTCTGGTTCAATGTAAACAAACCGTCGAAAAGTATGATGGCCGCCCAGGTTCTGTTGTTCGGCAGCTGCTATCAGCGCGCACAAGCTGTTTGTTCGAATTGCTATTGGCCGGTGATAACGATATGCTAGCGGTATAATCGATAGTTGCAGTGCTTTTAGTAGTGGGAAGCCATCTGGAGTCTACCCGATAACTTTTTGCTCCCAAGCAAATTCCTGGAGTCTTTGAATATCTCAGAAACTAGGGTGAATCTGGAGAAATGAGTAATGGTTCAATTCAGAAAATGGTGTTCTATAGACCAGTGTCAATAACTCCAACTAAGCGATGTGAGTAGGCACACTCCCTTTAAAGAATAACCCTACATATTCCATGTCATTGTTTGTCATATGCACATGAAATCGAAAGGGATTCCAGTGATTTTTATAGCCAACCACCGGTAATGTATTTTTTTATCTCTCAAGTTTTGACAATATCCATGGACTTTCAAGCAGCATTGCAGTCACGGACAACTAGATGCAAATTTGATCTTGCAGAACAGTGTGGTTTACCATGATGTTGTAAACGGGAAAATAGTCACTGGGACAACGCTGCAGTGTCAGTCTTAGCCGTCACTGGCCCAGGGGCTGATCTAAGGGGGGGGGGGGGGGGGGGGCATCGTGGGCATGGCCTCCCAAAACGGCTGAAATCGACTCTGTGGTTTTAAATAAAATATAATATACTTTAAAACAAATAAATTTCGGTTTAGATTAATCGTTCAGGCACAAGCAAGCGAAATTAAAACGTTTTCCCTTTGGAATTGTGTTGGATTTCTTTTGATTTACCCCTGCCTCACAGACCAGCTTTTTGCCGTTTTGGATCTCCAAGTGCACTGGCCTCGGTGGAACTCGTTCAGGTCAAACTTGCAATGTCGACGTGAATGGAGACTTAAACGCAAGTTGGCTGTCGCCTGCAGAGTTTAGCGGTGAAGGCCATTTGGTAGCTCAGTAGTCGCAGAAGGCCAGAAGAACACCCAAGACGATTGGCTTAAGGCCGGTTCGCACCGGGAGCGGGGACGAGCGGAACGTGAACGGAACGTAAACGGAGCGGAGCCGGAATAGGGAAAAGGCACTGTGAGTTGAACCGCCGGACGGTCTTGCTCGCGTTTGTCACGCTCGCGGTGTGAACCGGGACGGGACGGTGCGACGGAGGCCCGTTCCGCTCGGTGGGAACGGCTGAACTTGGAAAGATGGATTCAGCTTATCTTTTTGAACGGAGGGTGAGCGGAGCGTGAACGTATCCACAGAAGCGGTACAATCTCAGACCGTTTTGATTCTGTGGAAAGCTACGGGTGGTGAATATGCTTGGTTTGTGGTAAATTATGCCCTGGTAATTTCTTCTATTCACTGTCCCGGTGATTTCAATGGACCTATTATACATGTTTAACGTTTGGTTGTGGAATGCAGCTGCCTGTAAATTTTTCTTTGAAAATAGCCACTACCTATTCAAGGGTTGTTTAACCTCAACCATTTCGTATTTTATGTAGAAAATCGGGGTTCAGAGTTGTGTTGTTTAAAGTCATTGGCAGGTTTAATTGGGTGAAAATGTGTTGTTGATTCCATCAACTGCAAAAAGTAATGAATTGCTTGCCCTATCATTTTTGCCATAGTTTCAGAATTTCCGTGAATGTACAGGGGTGTATGAGAGCCATGAAACTACTGTGAACGTCAGACTGCCTGGGACCCTAATTTTCGTCTATAACCTTTGAAGGCACCAATTGGCATTAACAAATTTTTCGCAATGGACGTTTCAGATCCTGCGCCGGTTTGTATTACTAAGGTTGATTAATGCCAATCAAAAATATAGGGCACTTTCCAGTCACTCGTAATGTTAAAACTCGCGCAGGGAATTTAGTCTGTGAGCAGAGGCTATCGCGAAAGGGAGGAGTTATGGTCTGACGTCAGAGCTTGGCTCCGGCCTGACTGACCATAGCACCGGCGCTGTCCGACCCGTGACCGGTCAGTTGCGAGTGATGGATGGAGTCGAGGGCGGGGCTACAGAGCGACCGGGCGTTAGCCTCTACTAGCATGTTGTTGTTTGATATGACCCTACTGCCGCGTGTGAACTGCTCGGCTCGGTGGAGCTTTCTTTCCCGTCATGGTATTTTTGAAAACGTTGATTTAAAAAGCATATTCCGCTAAATAGAAGTATTACAAACGGTTTAAGTCGAAAATCAGCGCGTACCGGGAATCGAACACACCCTCGAAAAGATGAGCGTTCCTTCCGCTGTTGCCAGATTTCACGTTGATGGTGGCCCGTCGGACGGTTCTAGCGGTTTTTATCTTTTCACGTTCCGCTCCGCTCCCGCTTCGCTCTTGCGGTCCGCTCCCGGTGCGAACCGGCCTTAAGACAGAGACTCCGGCGAGGTTTCTGGGAAGAGTAATTGGCCGCGAACTCCATAACTAGTGTAGTAATTAGATCTAAAGTGAAATCACAAGAATCTGAATCAGGCGGTGTTGGTCCTCCAGGCGGTGTTGGTCCAACTCATCGGATGCAGTTGCTGGGTCGTCGAAGAGGTTCCCAGGTCATCAGACGGGGTATTCAGGTCATCAGACGGGGTCCCGGTCAGGTCATCAGCCGGGGTGGTGAGGTCATCCGACGGGTGACCAGGTCATAAGACGGGTTGGTCAGGTCATCAGACGGGGTGGTCAGGTCATCAGACGGGGTGAACAGGTCATCAGACGGAGTGGTCAGGTCATCAGACGGGTTGGTCAGGTCATTAGCCGGGGTGGTCAGTTCATCAGACGGGGTGGTCAGTTCATCAGACGGGGTGGTCAGGTCATGGCAGACGTGGTGGTCAGATCGGAGTCATAGCTCTGTCTCCGGCACGCCGACCGGGAGCCAGCTGCCAGCTGCAGCCACTGAGGTGCTGCGCCAGCCAGCAGTGGCGCGTGTTGCGGCACAGCCTACAACAGGTGGCGCACAGGCAGCTGTGTCTGGCGGACACGGCGTACGAAAATACCGTGGAAATAATGGCTCTAATAACTTTGTGGACGGTGCAACTTTCTTTTGTGCGTACTCCGCTACGGTTATTATGGAATCTCGCCTGTACCGGCTGGAGCGTCTCCGGTCATTTTCTCGACTAACCCCGCCGGCACGTGCCGTCAGCCTCGCGTCACAGGAGAGAAAAAATGTTAAAAACGGCTCATCTTACCTCGTTCTCCCCTACTTTCTGGTGGTAATAATTATATTTCCGTCTCGTACCTATTTGGTGCTTTGAAATAGCAGCGATAAGGCAGTTTTTCACAGGGCTTTACGTCGTTTAAATGGGAGACAAGAAGCAAAAAAAAAAATGCCGACCCTTGATTGCAAAATCAGCGGAGAAGGGGGCAAATGAGGGTCACCTGGGTTAATGTCGGACGGCGATGGGGGCAATGTCGGCAATCGTCCAACATTACTCCACGGACATCACCCTTTAGATCGGTCGAGGCAAGGAAACAATGTGCTGTAAATCAGTGTTCGCCACGGGTCGGGAATACCCATGGGGACCCGCTCAATTCCTCCACGGGTCTGGGATGGGTACGAATTTGTAGTCTTTTCGTGGGTACCGGGCGGGCACGGGTAAGGGATTTTTTTAAAAAGATATGTCGCTTAGTGTTAATTTGGTATTTTACTTGATAATCAGATGTTTAAGCAGGCATTTTGAATTGAATGTAGTGAGTGAATTGAGTGTATTTAATTGAATGTATTACCAGGACCCCTACCCGGGTTATGGGCATCACTCATAACAGCCGTTTTCACGAAGGAGGCGATTTGGGGCGATTAGGGCACGTTTGGGGCGATTAGGGCGTTTGGGGCGTTTGGGGCGATTGGGTCTATAGCTCGTAAGAACGCGGCTTTTCCCGGTGATTTTTGGTATCAATCGCAACTTTATGAATTAATGCATTTTTCAATTTCATGATGACACTATAGTTTACTTAAAATTAACAATTTCATCTTAAACTAGCTCTGGTGATGATAGGTTTGGCGGTTTGGGGCGTTTGGTGCGACTCCATCTTGCTCAAATCCCGGAAGTGCGTAGTTCGGAAAATGGTCATATTTTGCAACGACATGGTTTTCAAGAATAATAGTTTATTTCAATGAAAACTAGATGAATTATTCCATTCATATTTTCAGTCATATTCACTTTTGAAAGCAAGGATTAACGATAATTAGCGATTTCGTTTTGATCATTTGTTGTAAGATGACGGGAATGCTGGCTCCGGCTCTGCGCTGGCTCTGCGCAGGCGCCGCCGCCCGGTTACCATGGCAACGGGCCGGCGGGTCGCCTGACGTCACGTTGCACACGTGGCTCCGGCGCCGGCAGGCTGGTCACCATGGCGACCAGCCGGCCGGAGTGGCTCCGGCGCCGGCCGGTCGCCTGACGTCACGTTGCGCATGCGCAGAGCCTTGGTCTGCGCCCAGCAATGACGTCCGTTCGATCTAGAGCAACCATTCAGATCCTTTCATCGACATCGGACCTACGGACGCCTTCTAGCCAGCCTTCTCCAGCTCTCCACCGCTTCCGGGTGCGGGACCCTGTCCACGTGCTTGTGGCAGGGTCGTTAGACCCTTAGATAGGTAGCCCTTATATATTTTTAAGTAGGTAACGTAATTTCCACAATTTGCAAGGTAGAGAACCCGCTTCATTCTTTAGATTAATTGCAGCTGGCAACACGTTCTGCCGTGTGTGCCGCGTTGACGTAGTTTGGGTTATTCATTGAACTTTCCCCTCCCTCCTCCGGTCATGGCGACCTGCCCGTCCCTCCGTCCCCTCATGGCAACTTCCCCGCCCCTCCCGCCCCTCTGTCCCCCCCGCCCCTCCGTCCCCCCCCCCCCCCGCCCGGCCCCCTTCAGGAGTCTCTCCCCTCCCGTCCCGGCGCGCGGCCACCCCCGGCTTCATTCATAAGCCACCCGACCCCCTTCAGGGGTCTGCCCCCCCGGACGGTCCTCCTGGACCCACCGGCTCCCCTCGGGAGCCTCGCCTGGACCGACCTGGTGCTTGGCTCCCCCCAACGCCTCGCCACCCGACGGGCCTGCTCTCCTCCTCATTCAGAGGAGGGACGGAGTGACCATGAGGTACTCCAACCCGTTCGCGGTGCGCCGCCAACTGGTCGCCCTCTGCGGAGAGGTGGCCGGCGCGCGCCCCATCCGTTCCGGCGCTCTGCTGGTTCAGACCCTGTCTGGCCAGCAGACTGCCACCCTCCTAGCCATCCCGTCTTTCATGGACAAGGCTTGTGAGGTGACGGCCCCGGACCACATGAATTCCTGCCAGGGATTCATCCTGTGCCCCGAAGTCAGCAATCTGACTGAGACCGTGCTCCTCCAGGAGCTAGTGACTCAGGGGGTGACAGAAGTGGTCCGGATGCGGTCTAAGCGACCAGGCCCCAACCCCATGGTCCGGCTGCGTTTCCGGGGCTTACAGATCCCGGAACGCATCTACTGTGGCTACATAGTAGTCACAGTCAAGGAGTGGACCCAAGGGCCTCTGCAGTGCAGAGCCTGCTGGCGGTTTGGCCACCACCAGCGTCAGTGCCACGCCCGCCAGTCCATCTGCGGGAAGTGCGCCGAGACGCACGACACAGCCCAATGTGTCGGTGGCGACACCGCAGCCACTCGCTGCGTGTCGTGCGGGGCCGCCCACCCCGCATGGTCCCGTGACTGCCCTGCCCGAGCAATAGCCGCCGAGCAGACCCGGGCCCGCAAGGCGGTCCCCCCCACCCCACCTCCCATCCCAGCGCTGGCCCCCAGCGTCTGGCCCCCGCTGCCCCCATCCCACCGAACCCCACCCGCGCCCCCCCGTCGGACCTCAAGTGGGTCCACCCCACCGGCGCCACCGCCTGCCCCGTCACAGCGGCGGCAGTGCCCACCCCCACCGACGGCAGAGCAGGCCGAGCCCCACCCCATCTCAGCCGAGTCCCTTCTGGACTCTGGCAGTGTCCCAGCGGCACCCACTCCCACCCCCGCCGAATCTCTGGCGGAGTCCCCGGTCGAGTCCTCCGACGCTGACGCTGACGCTGAGGACTCTGACGCCTCTCTAATCAGAGCCGTCACCCGCCAACTCCCAAACTCCCACCCTCCTCCTCTCTCTGAAGACAGTCGGTCCCTCTCCCCGCCATCCCTCCCCTCCCCCCACCCTCCTTCCCAGCTCCCTCGCCAAGGATGAATGGTTGCTTTTTTTTTCTTCTTTTTTACCCGGACCGGCCTATAGCCATATCCCGGGCTTGGGGAAAGTACTTCTGGCAATTTGCCAGGCAAAGAGTTACGTTAGTCAGTTTATGGGAACCCGAGCAAAAAAGGGAATAGGGTAGCTATTTTACGTTAAGTGAATTCTTCACAGTAAATCTAAAGTCTAGCTTACGTTAAGTATTTCGTTCAAAGTCAAAGTTAAAATAAAACACGAGACACATACATACACAATATATTTCATACACACACAGAGCAGAATACTTGTACAGTGTCAGAGTTGATGGAGCCGTGGGGTGCCGTCATTGCAACAGCGGGAGACTGTTGCCAGTCTCCCTAGCTCCGGCGCCACGGCGAGACCTGGTTGTGGGGTGTGTTTAGCTGGGCGAAAAGTCCTAAATAATAAAAAACCCAGCGTCTAAGGCAAAGGGGAAAAACCTGCGCGGTGGGCCAAAAATGCGCAAGGCAAAAAACCCCTGTTATATTTGTTTAGCTAAACGTGTTTGGTAGAAATAATCTAAGAGGGGACCTATCAATACAAGATAACTATCACCTAACAGTGTAAAAAAGGTTTGACAGGGTGGATACTGCACCGCAGCGCAGTGGACACTGCACCGCAGCGCAGCAGCCACCGCACCGCGGCGCAGCATCGGCGAGTGATCTGGTTTGGCAGGGAATCATGCCGCCGCCAACGCAAAATCGCACATCAGCCATCGGCGTCCCATCGCAGAAATCCCCGCCAAATCAGCCACGCCACGAAGAGCCACGGCCAGAAACCCTCGCCGCGGGGCCGAGATCCAGCAGGGGGCCCCCGCAACAAGACACCGGCAGCCAACGCGCAACCCCACGTCGGCAGCAACATGATTTAATATACTGCACCGCAGCGCAGCGGACACCACACCGCAGCGCAGTGGAGTGAGCACCGCACCGCAGCGCAGCGGCCACCACACCGCAGCGCAGCATCGGCATATGTTATCAGGGGCGGGTGTTCAACTACTCGGCTTTGGCAAGAGCGGAGTAGAGGGGAGAGGAGGGTTGGGAGGAGCATTACGTTAAGAAATGAACAACGAATTCCAATGGAACCTTTCGTTGCGCGACTGATTTGGCAGGGAATCATGCCGCCGCCAACGCAAGACCGCACATACCCGCACATACCGCGCACATACCCGCACATACCGCGGAACGCATCTACTGTGGCTACATAGTAGTCAGTCAAGGAGTGGACCCAAGGGCCACTGCAGTGCAGAGCCTGCTGGCGGTTTGGCCACCACCAGCGTCAGTGCCACGCCCGCCAGTCCATCTGCGGGAAGTGCGCCGAGACGCACGACACAGCCCAATGTGTCGGTGGCGACACCGCAGCCACTCGCTGCGTGTCGTGCGGGGCCGCCCACCCCGCATGGTCCCGTGACTGCCCTGCCCGAGCAATAGCCGCCGAGCAGACCCGGGCCCGCAAGGCGGTCCCCCCACCCCACCTCCCATCCCAGCGCTGGCCCCCAGCGTCTGGCCCCCGCTGCCCCCATCCCACCGAACCCCACCCGCGCCCCCCTGTCGGACCTCAAGTGGGTCCACCCCACCGGTGCCACCGCCTGCCCCGTCACAGCGGCGGCAGTGCACACCCCCACCGACGGCAGAGCAGACCGAGTCCCTCCTGTCCCTTCTGGACTCTAGCATCGCCGAGTCCCTTCTGGACTCTGGCAGTGCCCCAGCGGCACCCACTCCCACCCCCGCCGAATCTCTGGCGGAGTCCCCGCTCCAGTCCTCCGTGTCCTCTGAGGACTCTGACGCCTCTATGATCAGAGCCGTCACCCGCCAACTCCCAAACTCCCACCCTCCTCCTCTCTCTGAGGACAGTCAGTCCCTCACCCTCTCCCTGCCATCCCTCCCCTCCCCCACCCTCCTTCCCAGCTCCCTCGTAGCCCCTCCCCCCAGCCCCTCTGAAAGTAACCGCTACCGCCGCAATTGAGACGGTTCAACAAGAAATAATAAATCACCTCCAACAGATACTTCATTCAGTTGTTTCTGACTAACCGTTAAATTGTGCTGCTGCTGACGTGGAAGTTGCGTGTTGGCTGCCGGTGTTTTGTTTCGGGGGCCCCCTGCTGGATCTCGGCCGCGCGGCGAATGGCCGGCGCTGTTCGTGACGTGGCTGATTTGGCGGGGGATTTCTGAGATGGGACGCCGATGAGCGGTTTTGGGTTGGCGGCGGCATGATTCCCTGTCAAATCGGTCGCTAAATCAGGTTGCTGCCGACGTGGGGTAGCGTGTTGGCTGCCGGTGTCTTGTTGCGGGGGCCCCCTGCTGGATTGGTAGCGCGGCGAATGGTTATGGCTTGGCTGTTCGTTGCGTAGCTGATTTGGCGGGGGATTTCTGCGATGGGGCGCCGATGGTTGATGTGCGGCTTTGCGTTGGCGGCGGCATGATTCCCTGCCAAATCAGTCGGAAATAACTTCCTGACGTAACTGTTAAATCAAGTTACTGCTGACGCGGGAGTTGCGGGTTGGCCGCCGGTGTCTTGTTGCGGGGGCCCCCTGCTGGATCTCGGCCGCGCGGCGAATGGCCGGTGCTGTTCGTGACGTGGCTGATTTGGCGGGGGATTTCTGCGATGGGACGCCGATGGCTGATGTGCGATTTTGCGTTGGCGGCGGCATGATTCTCTGCCAAACCAGATCACACGCCGATGCTGCGCCGCGGTGCGGTGGCTGCTGCGCTGCGGTGCAGTGTCCGCTGCGCTGCGGTGCAGCATGTTAAATTATGTTAAAATCACGCTGCTGCCGACGTGGGGTTGCGTGTTGGCTGCCGGTGTCTTGTTACGGGGGCCCCCTGCTGGATCTCGGCCGTGCGGCGAGATTCGTTGCGTGGCTGATTTGGCGGGGGATTTCTGCGATGGGACGCCGATGTGCGGTCTTGCGTTGGCGGAGGCATGATTCCCTGCCAAATCAGTCGCGCAACGAAAGGTTCCATTGGAATTCGTTGTTCATTTCTTAACGTAATGCTCCTCCCAACCCTCCTCTCCCATCTACTCCGCTCTTGCCAAAGCCGAGTAGTTGAACACCCGCCCCTGATAACATATGCCGATGCTGCGCTGCGGTGTGGTGGCCGCTGCGCTGCGGTGCGGTGCTCACTCCACTGCGCTGCGGTGTGGTGTCCGCTGCGCTGCGGTGCAGTATATTAAATCATGTTGCTGCCGACGTGGGGTTGCGTGTCGGCTGCCGGTGTGTTGTTGCGGGGGCCCCCTGCTGGATCTCGGCCGCGCGGCGAATGGTTTAGTGCTTTGGCTGTTCGTGACGTGGCTGATTTGGCGGGGGATTTCTGCGATGGGACGCCGATGGCTGCTGTTCGATTTTGCGTTGGCGGCGGCATGATTCCCTGCCAAACCAGATCACACGCCGATGCTGCGCCGCGGTGCGGTGGCTGCTGCGCTGCGGTGCAGTGTCCACTGCGCTGCGGTGCAGTATCCACCCTGTCAATCTTTTTTACACTGTTAGGTGATAGTTATCTTGTATTGATAGGTCCCCTCTTAGATTATTTCTACCAAACACGTTTAGCTAAACAAATATAGCAGGGGTTTTTTGCCTTGCGCATTTTTGGCCCACCGCGCAGGTTTTCCCCCTTTGCTATAGACGCTGGGTTTTTTATTATTCAGGACTTTTCGCCCAGCTAAACACACCCCACAACCAGGTCTCGCCGAGGCGCCGGAGCTAGGGAGACTGGCAACAGTCTCCCGCTGTTGCAATGACGGCACCCCACGGCTCCATCAACTCTGACACTGTACAAGTATTCTGCTCTGTGTGTGTATGAAATATATTGTGTATGTATGTGTCTCGTGTTTTATTTTAACTTTGACTTTGAACGAAATACTTAACGTAAGATAGACTTTAGATTTATTGTGAAGAATTCACTTAACGTAAAATAGCTACCCTATTCCCTTTCTTGCTCGGGTTCCCATAAACCGACTAACGTAACTCTTTGCCTGGCAAATTGCCAGAAGTACTTTCCCCAAACCCGGGATATGGCTATAGGCCGGTCCGGGTAAAAAAAAGAAAAAAAAGGAAAAAAAAGAGCAACCATTTATTAGTTTTCAGTACCAGTGGCTGCAGAAAGCCCGCATGTTTCATGGGTTTATAAGTGCTTTTTCTGAGGTCTTTTCAGCTTTTTGTGAGATTCATCAATTAATCAATGAATCAAATCAAAACCATTTGGGGTGGTTCGAAATGCGTAAGGATTGTTCCGGTTTTCGGAAACCAATGAAGTTACCGCTCTAAATTGGACGATCTCAGCGGGACGGAGCGACGTTGAATTAACCCTCGCTCTACGGGACCTTTTTTCACCATCGCCCTACGGGGGAGGGGAGCTGACAGGCTCTGTCTGTTCCTCTGTAGAGCGAGGGTTCCTCTGTAGAGCAAAACTCCTCTGTCTGTTAACTGTGTTAAAATATGTTAACTTCCAAACCAAGCAACTTAGAGCAATGCGGTGAGTACCAGCATGTTGCCTGCCATTAGAGGAATGTAACAGTAAGCGATTTTTAGGTTTCAGGTCAACGGATGACCTTCCAGGTCAAGTGAATGACCTCGGATTTACCACGTCCAGAACAGCAATTTTGCTCTTCAGAAAACCTCAAAATTAGAAATTGATAAATGTAAATAAAAACGCAGTCTCCTAGACCAGTTTTGGCTCAGAGATACAGGAAAGGTAATTATTTGTTCGTATCTTGTCAAAAAAAAGTCAAAAAAGTTATTTTTAAAATGACGTCATCAGTTTCTTACTCTTAGGGAGCCATCATTCAGTCAAAAATGAGGATATTGCTTTGAAATTTGGTATAAGTATTATCCATACTCAGTTCTCACGCATATATTCCGTATTTTGTAATATCTTTGAAAATTTTGATTTTGTGGGTTTAAAAAAGCTTTTTTTTTCATTTTAGGGGTCAAGAAACCAAAATTTTAAAAATCTGAGATCGCCATTTTAAATATAATGCCATTTTGTATCTTTGGTAAATTGCGTTTTCAATTTGCTATAAAACTCTATTTTCTACGATTTTTCAAATATTTCTATTTTTACCAACATGACGTCATCAAAACGTCATTATTTCCCAAATTTCTCAACCAATTTCGAATACATTTTTACAGCCTACGTATAATTGATGTACACTCAGCTACTGAACATTTCAGCATGATGCACCGTATGTGTAAAAGTAATTCAAGAAAAACCTCAGGGGGAGGGGGGAGTCTGTCAGGCCTCCCCCCCGTAGGGCGAGGGTCTGTCAATGCTTTTGACATTTGATTGTATTTTTCATCATAATATTATATTTCTTTGTCATTAATATTTCAATTTTGCCCTAACTAACTGTCAATGGCGTATTTTATTTAATCAAAGCTAGTATACTAGTATACTTTTAGCCTCTTTTTAGGGCGTTTGCGGTATGTTTTGTAGAAGGAACTAACACAACCCAAAATTGCCAGATTTGTTCATGAATTTCAATATTCAAAGCAAATTAACGGTAAATATTGCATTGTAAGAGCATATACTTATACATTAATTCATAAAATTGTGATTGATACCAAAAATCACCGGGAAAGGCGTGTTCTTACAAGCTATACACCCATTTACCCCAAACGCCCCAATCGCCCCAATCGCCCCACACGCCCCAAACACCCCAATTGCTCCAAACGCAAAATCCTTCGTGAAAACGGCTAACGACATGCTGAACATTCCTCTAACGACGTAATGAACGATGTCAAACACTCCATACTATCGTGCATACACGACACACAGGTGAATATGTTAATAAATGATATATAATACTTGAATTGAGCAAATAACTTTCGCAATGCTATGAGAACATGAAGAACTCATGGTAAGTAAATCTGTAAAAGTTATACAATTATATATCAATATACAAGAAATGACAAACATCAAAAAGCTGGTATTCATTGCATGATACTATTAGGGGAAACAACCATACCACCAAACACGACTTAACACCAAACTTTTCATGCTACTGGTTTTGAAGATGATACTGACACACTGAAGCACAAATAGCATGCAAAATTGGTGTTAGGCCGCATTTGGCGACAGGACATTTACCCTATATCATAGCAGTGGTGGATCCAGGATTTTCTTAACCCATTACCGCCCAGCGCGTCAAAAATGGTCGATGCATTTGAAGGGTTGTACCGCCGTCGTGTTTCAACTGATTGCTTTGCCAGACCGTCTAGACTAGGGGGAGGGATGTCTAAAAGTAAACATTCCGGCTTGAGCGACGCCGGCTGCCGGAACTAGATTTGGCAGGGTGACAAAGTTGGCGATTTTTCTATACCACGACATTGGGTCTATCCAGGCTAGAAATTTTGACCAGCAACCTGTATTATGGCCAGATAAAGTTTGTCAAATGCAAGATAAATGTACGATGTACTCCGTCATATCAAGCGTTTTCACTTTCCTCTTTATTCGCGGCTCACAGCAAGCGCGAAATTTTGATCGACCAATTTTGACTCACCGGGCGTGTGCTCGCCCCTCGCACCAGCCGGGGGCCGCCCGCGCGCAGACAGGGATCCCGGGCAGAACGCGCGAAACGAGGAAGGGTCAGCGTTTCCTGTCACTGTTTAGCGTGCGAACGTGCTGAAATTTTTGTGATTCGAGGTGTTGAGTTGTTTGACTTTGTATTTGGTGTAAGAGCCTTGTTGATCTGTCCTGGAACGCTCCGCATAATAAGGTCCTTGCCAGAGCTAAGAATACTCCTCTCCGCACGGGAGGGCCTCTCTTCTACACAGAGGAGCCTCCTCTCCGCAGGGAAAATCCTCCATTCTACAGAGGGGCTTCCTCTCCACCTGGGAGGGCCTCGTCTCTGCACAGAAGGGCCTCCTCTCTGCACAGAAGGGCCTCCTCTCCGTACGGTAGGGCCTCCTTTCCGCACAGAGGAGCCTCCTCTTCGCAAGAGAGGGCCTCCCCTCCGCACGGGAGGGCCTCCTTTCCGCACAGAAGAGCCTTCTCTTCACAAGAGAGGGCCTCTCCTCCGCAAGGTAGGGCCTCTATTCCGCACAGAGGAGCCTCCTCTCCGCACGAGAGTGCCTCCTTTCCGCATATAGGGTTCTCGTATCCGCACGGGAGGGCCTCCTCTCCGCATGTAAGAGCCTCCTCTCCGTACTGAGGGGTCTCCTCTCTGCATAGAAGGGTCTCTTTTCTGCATTGAAGGGCCTCCTCTCTGCACGGGGGGGCCTCCTCTCTGCACGGAAGGGCCTGTCCTCCGCACGGGAAGGCATCGGTTCCGCACATAGGGCCCCTAGGCCGAAGTGGGTGTGGAAAAACATAGTTTTGCCCACCCTTATTTGTTTCCTGGGTGGACAACTGCCCACCCCGCCCCGGGAATCGGCCGCCACTGGCGGATGTAGTGCTTCCTTGGCAGCTATGCAGGTCTATGAAGAGACGACAGGTGAGGGAAATAAATCGCTAATCGCGCATGCACAGTGCTCGTGATTGTGTTCTACCTTCACGGTTCAGAAATAGGCAAGTACCGTGCCGATATAGTCATGACTCGTATGGTTTTGCAATACGTGATGACGCATGATCAAGGTGGTTGTTGATGCCAACAAAGCTGGTACGCGACACCCCACAGTTTATTTTTTGGCCGGCTCAACCTCATAAATTAGGTCAACGCCGGCGCGGGCGACGGGGTGGGCCGGCCGCGCCGTCGCAGCAGAGGCAGCGCGCGCACCCCGAGCAGGCGCCCGGTGGGTCATTTTTGGTCGATGCTGTATCTCAAAAAGTTATTTATATTTTAAGTTAATATTTTCAGGATTTCTTAATCTGCCACAACCCGCATAGCGTACAAAAAAATCACACAATTAAAATGACTGGAAGTATTGCTGGGCGTTAATGGGTTAAGCTAGGGGCTGCTTGCCCGAGGGCGGCATATTTCCTCGGTGACAGGGGCGGCATGGTCCAGAGTGGCGCCAATATGTAAATTAAAGGGGTAACATATGCATCTTCCTTAACCCGGCATTGACTGGGGTCTCAGCCGAACGCCATTGACTGTGGGGGGAGAGGGGGGGGGGGCGTTAAGCGCCCCCTGGTTATCTTCCGAACCAATGATTGCAGCGAGACGCACAAGGCGACATTCGAAATCTCTCAATGAGGTAAATCTAAATCATGCTCCAAAATTTCAAAGTGAGGTCAAATGTCAGGTCACGGTCAGGTCAAATGTCACAATCGCCCTATTTGAGTTTATGGGCCATACTTTCCATCCAAAGCCTTAGATTACGACCATGATCACCCAAAGTGCTGCCAACAGCATGATACACATTCTGCATGAGCTAAAATGAGATTGTTGGCCAAGGTCAAGGTCAAGGGCAGGTCACAAAAGGTCACTATGCTCAAAATATCAACGAAAGTCATGCAACACATGTTTTATGGGTTATTTGCCACGTATAATTCAATAGTGATAGTCATTTTACCAACTGACTTCATTTACGTGAAGTTAATGTCAAGTTCAGGTCAAGTTCAGGTCAATGAAGTTCCAAATTTTTAATTGATAAATCTAAATACAAAAGGCATGTTGCTGGACCAGTTTTATCTCAGAAATGCAGTGGTGTCATTTATTTGTCTGTATCTGGTCAATAAAAGACAAAAAACGCAATTTGTGAAAATGACGTCATGAGATGCCCATACTTTAGCTGCCATAAGTCCGTCAAAAATGGTGATATCATTCTGACATTTGGTATGGTAGTTTCCCAAATATGGCTCTCTGACAAATAATCTGGCATTTTGAATATCTTTGAAATATTTGATTTTGTGACAATTTTCCCCCAATTTTTTTTTGGCATTTGTGGGGGGTCAAAAGCCCCACATTTTCACAAATCCGAGATAGCCGTGTTGTAGCACTTGCTATTTTCTATCTTTCGAATTTTTGATTGCATTTTTCTTAAAATATGGCATTTCTACGGTCTGTTACATTGTAGCTGATTTTGGTGTAAAACTCGTCTGTAGTGACATCACTAAATTCGCTATTACTTGATTTTTGTGTGACAAAATTGCTTTATTTTTTCACATAAGACGTAAACGTAGTTTAGAAGAAGGTACCCGAAGTTTCACGTTCATAGCTGTATTGGTTTTTGAGCTATTACGAAAATTCACCAGGGGAGCGTTAAACGGCCCCCCCCAGTCAATTGCGGGTAAACCCTTTTGGAAGTCTGGTGGCATGATCGGAAAGTCCGACTGCGGATCTACGTATACGTAGATTCACATGATTCACAAGATTCGCATGATTGTTTTCTTCCTCTCCGGGCTACCCTGGATATATTGTCGCAACAGCGGGGAACTAAGTTGCATACGTGGATAAACAAGGAGCAAAATCTTGTGTCAAATCGTTCTTATTGTGGCTTTTGTCGCGCCAATCCAAGGGGATAAAAATGTTTTAAGCGTCGGTCACCGATTTTTACGCAATTTGGTCCGAAGGTAAAATCGAACGTCCTGTTTCCCAAAATCAGGTCCATGTTGACCTTACAGGTCTCCTTCAAGGTCAAATTCAGGGCCAAAGGACGGGGGCCGCTGTAGCGCCCAAAGTCACCGTCTTATTGCAACAACAATGGTCTCAAACAACTCACAGTGCCCAGTGCCAGGTTGACAAAAATTAAAAAAAAATGTGCCCCGTGACATTCAAGGTCATAGGACGAGGATTGCTGTAGCGCCCAAATCTAAAATGGTTAAACGATGCCAAGTGCCCATTTCCAGGATGACAAGCATTCTTAGAGTTGTTTCTTGTGACCTTCTAGGTCAAATTCAAGGACGGGGAACGCTTTAGCGTCCAACTTCGCGCACTAACTTGAAGGTCACGGGGCACAACTCTAAGAATATTTGTCATTCTGGAAATGGGCACGAAGAATTGCTTGAGACCATTTTGTGTCGCGATCGGACGGTAACTTTGTGCACTACATTGTTCCCCGTCCTTTAGTCTTGAATTTTACCTCGAAGGTCACGGGCCACAACTCTGAAAATTATTGACATTTTGGAAATTGGCACGGGGAATCGTTTGATACCATTCTTTTGTGATCGGGCGGTAACTTTGGGCGCTACAGCCAGGGGCGTCGCCGATAATTTTAGAGTGGAGGATCGGCTGAAATGACGAAACAAAATGTACCCCCTTTTGGCGGGTATTTAAGCCTTTGCAGCATTTTTCATGCGGATTTGCATGCTATAGTAGGTACTTGTTATTTAGCGCCGCCAGGCGGCGCGAAATTTGTACGGGCTTGCTTGATAAAACCCAGAAATATAGGCGGTGAGACCTGTGGAAGATAAGAAGCTAAAAATGTTATTAATTTAATTCAGCGTTACGACGAACCGAATACGATGACGATGGCTTCTTTATGACGATGGCCACCGATGTGACGCCGCGAAGCGGCGTGCAAATGTTAATTTGATGTCGTGGAAAACGAAATTGTAATATTGGAACCAAACAGTGAGTGGAACCAAGCCTCTGGTAACCCCTTTTCCTGGTTGCACATCTCGGCATGATGCAAAAATATTGACATGAACGTAGTTTTTCATATACATTAGCCTCGGATGTTAAATCACGATGACCGGTGGCAGTCAGCGCTCAATAGTACATATGTAAATAATAACTCTATACATATGTACCGAACTGTAACAAACAACTGGTTGGTAACAGTGCAAATGGTTTGAAAGTGCAGCAACAGGTAGAACGACTTTTCCGCGCATAAATGGTCCCTGTGGATCTGGAGGAGCCTGGGGGGAGATGGCTTGGTGAGATGGTCCTGGCCTGTTCCCCACTATTTGCTCTTCGGTCCAGCAAGCTGGGCACCGCTGGAACAGCTTCTGGGTGCCGATTTCCGCGTCTTTGCGTTCGCGTCGCCTTTTTTTCGAAACTCGGCAGACTATAGCTAAACATGAAGCCCACTTGAAAGCTAATATTTTATGAAGGGAGTGGGCCCTGAGGCCAGCAATAACCGCAAAGGAGAGCCTCTGCCAGACACTTAATGTAATTCATTTTCCCATTTTCCAAATTTGTATAAGGGTCATTTCACGTCAAATCGCACAACAAATTTCCCGACCCCCTCCGATTTCGATGAAAATTGGTACACCTGTAGTCAAGTGAAAGAAACATACACACCCACTTTTAGGTCCGGATGACCTCAAGGGTCATATTTAGAGGTCATCAAGGGTCACGATTTGTTGCGTACTTTATATCAATGAAACGCCTATATCGTGTATGATAATAGACTTAGCGGAATAAAACTAATATCGGAGTGCTCCACAGGGTTGGACCATTCGGAAATAGGGGTAAAATGCTACGTGGCTTCAATATGACCTTTGACCTGACGAGGTCAGACTCATACAATGTATTTTTATATAAGTTTGCCTGCTCTTAACTAGTCCAAACTTGGCAGAAAAAATGAACGCAATATCCTCTAAGAATGTGCAAAAAAGAATGGCGGAGACTTTTCAACCTTGTGAGATACCTCCCTTTGAGCATGGTAAAGAGGTGAAACGGAGTAATGCCCCGAGGCTCTTTTCATGTCGCTTGCCATAATGTCGGTTTATTTGTCCCGATTGACGTGTAATTTGGTGGGTAGCTTACGTTTGAAGAATTCAATCACTTAACACGCGCCCTGGAGGGGGGGCGAAATCCGCCCACCCCTCCGGTTTTTCAAGGATAGCGCAAAAGCGGCGGCGCGCAGCGCCGCCGTTTTTTGTATACCTGTTTAGAAATGAACTTTCCGCATTATGTAAAATTCTTGGCCTCAGGTCATCTCAGGTCAGGTCACCAGACCAGGTCACGTGATGACCTCAACTCCAAAACGTTTGCAGTAGTACCACAGTCACAGTTTTACGCCGATCGGTTTCAATCTTGCAGGACTTCATAAGGTCATAGATACGAACAATTTGTTTATCTCGGATTTCTTATATCGGTGACCTAAGGTCAGGTCAATTTTGTGACCGCCAACACGGTTTTATCAATAACTATCGACATAATGAAGATAGAGAAGAGAAAACGGTACCAATATGTTTGTCTAGTCGAGACACGTCTCCCAATATGCAACATGACCAACTTGGGTCACCACTTGACCTTGACCTGAGGTCAAATTTATCAGTTTACCTAATCCGGTCACCATGAATATGATTCGAAGCGCCTTGACAAGAAACACGCGATGGCGTAAACATTATTGCTTTATCTTTGTTAGGTAAAAGGTTATTTGGGGAAAACAGTTTTGAAAACAAAATCACCTTTTTGACATTCGATGACCTCTGGAGCCTAAACTATTGACCTGAACTCAAATCTGAGGAAACCTATGTCGATTGCATTTTTCAATGACTTTCGATGTTTTTTTCCGTTTGCTGCTAACTATCATAGTTCCCGAGATATTTGGGAGTGTTCGAACCGAAGTCTTGAAAACTTGAAAATCTGACCCTTGATGACCTCTGGTGACCTCAATATTGACCTAAAAAAAAATTAAGGTAATACTTTCGAAAGAGCTTGTCTCGAGCTATCTAGCGTCGTTTCCCGCTTGTCGCTACGTTGCGTGGTTTTCGAGATCATAGGGGGGGGGGGGGGGGGGGGGGGCGAAATCCGCCCCCCCCTCCAGGGCGTGTAATTATCAGAGGCCCTCCAGGGCGCGTGTTAATAAGTTTTCTGCTTGACCTGACCTCTCATGACCTAGCATGACCTAGGAATAATGCATGGCTCACAGATACGTATTACGTATAGGTAATACGGTGTTCTATAGATGTTCAGGAGCATATCACATTTGCACAGGTGTTAACAGGTGACATCTATGGTTTCAATTGACATCATGACCTTTTATGAAGTCAACCGAGGTCACTGACCTCTGATGACCTAATATTACTTGTTTGGTCTCTGGAAGTTTCTAGGACATTTTAGGGCGCTGATTTAAATCTTGGAACACATTTTACATAATTGTATATTCTGCTGGGGTCATGCACTTCCATCGACACCGGAAGTCCATCGACACCGAAAAAGGCACCAGTGCATGGTCAGACCGGCTCAACAAACACTTTGCATCTGTGGGACCGCGGGTGGCGGCAGCGATAGACAGCGAACGTTCGGATCGTGCCCCCCTCCCTCCGCGTCCGCGCTGTGTGGTCAGCGGTGCATTCCGCGTCCGGCCGGCAACGCTGCCGGAGCTGGCAGCCGCTGTCCGACGTATGTCCGGCTCACGGGCGTCCGGAGACGACGGCATTACGATAGACATGGTACGGATGACTCTTCCGGTCATTGACCCAGAACTGCTGCATGTCATTAACGCTTCCATTACGTCGGGTGTGCTACCTTCGTCGTGGAAAATGGCTAGTGTAATTCCGCTACACAAGTCTGGCTGCAAACTCGATCCGAACAACTACAGGCCAATGTCAATTCTCCCAACAGTCGAAAAAATAACGGAGCGCATTATCTGTGAACAGCTTATGACTTATTTGTTAGATCACAACATTCTTTGTAGCGAACAGCACGGCTTTAGACCGGGGCACTCTACGGAGTCAGCAATGCTTGACGTCATCGGTCACTTGGTTGATAATATGGATTCTGGTCATATTTCAGGTATTACGACAGCTGACACATCTAAGGCTTTTGATTCTGTGAAACACACCAGGCTTTTATAAAAATTAGGTTGGTACGGTGTACACAGCCATTGGTTTGAAAACTGGCTTGCTGAGCGCTCTCAGTACGTTAGGGGAGGATTGTTGAGCGCGCCTGTCACGCACGGCGTAATTCAAGGTTCGCTTCTCGGGCCAATTCTGTTCCTTTTATTCACTAATGATTTGCCATCTTACTTTGACGACTGCAAAATCGTATTATATGCAGATGACGCACAATTCATTCACTGTTGTAACACTGTAGATTTGCCCAACCTTCAGTGTCGCGTTGAAGCAAGCTTAAAAGTAGCGAGCGCTTGGTTTGAGGATAATAGCTTGCGTATCAATCCAAACAAAACTGATGTCATGATAGTTCGGTGTAGGCAGCGACGCTTAGATATAGATTTTTGTGTTAACTTCGGAGGCACCGCTATTCACCCATCATCATCTGTTAAGGTTTTAGGCATGGCTGTTGACTGTAACTTGACGTGGGCTTCACATGTGTCTTTGGTGGTGCGTCGTTGCTATGCAATCATCAGCGGCCTGTCTAAAATTTCTCATCGTTTGCCATCTGACGTGAAAAGATTTTTAATTGAAGCACTAGTGTTTCCTCATATTTTGTATTGTTTGACTGTATATGGTGCTTGCGGTACAACTCAACGACACCGTTTGCAAAAAGTTATAAACCACTGTGCTCGCATTGTATTTTGTTCTAAAAAACGCGATCATGTCTCACCGCTTTTAAATCAGCTTAACTGGCCGACCTTTGATGACCTGATTACCGAACGTGACGTAGCCATGGTGTTCAGAGCCATGCATCACCCGCGCGCTCCCGACGCATTGCGAGATCGGGTCGTGTACCGGAATGACGTGACGGTCCGAGACACGCGCGGTGCTCTTGCCGGTCTACTGCAGCCGCCTTGGGTGCGCAGGGAGTTGGCCCGAAGGTTTTTTACCTACCGGGCGACTTCTGTGTGGAACCGGTCCCCCTCTGATGTTCGGGATGCGGTGACCGCTCGCGGGTGTCGGGGAGCTGTACGGGCGTGGTTGCGGGGGCCGGATGAGCAGTAGTTTGTCTGATCATTAGGATATCATGTTTTGACCGCATTGGTTGTATCCTTAGGTAATTAGAATAGTCTCAACTGTGCTTTGCTGTAATTGTACTGAAACATACTGTATGACACTTGGCCATAAAAACCATTTTATGGAGGCTAAACGAAATACATGATGATGATAATGATGCACTTAACACGTCAACCGAGGTCACTGACCTCCGATGACCTGAGATGACGTTTTTGGACTTCCATAGCTTTTAGGACATTTTGTGAAACAGATTTCAAATTGGCAGCCATATTTTGAATAATATTATACATATCATTATATCAAATGGATTCCAAGTTTGAAATCAGAGGCCAGAGGCCAAATCAAAATCATCTCAGGTCATCAAAGGTCAGTGACTTCGGTTGACCTCTCAAAAGGTCATCCGGGGATGTCATCTCAATGGAAACCATAAACGTCACCAGTTAACACCTGTGCATATGTGTTATGCTCCTGAACATCTATAAAACACCGTATTACCTATAGGTCCATGTATGCATATAACTCAAAAATTTATCGACCACTTTTTTGCGTCAAACGATCAGCTATTGATTTGGCGTTAATGTCGCGCAAAAAACACAGCCCTGCTCCGCTTCGTTTTCGAGCTATTCACGAAAACATGTGGGGGGGGGGGGGCACAAAAATGCCCCCCCCCCTCCACTGCGCGTGTTAACAGACAAACAAGTGCTATTATTCGTGTTACGATTTTTGCTAGATTCGTGGGCGTTCTTTTATGCGACGTAAGACGTTTTACGGGCGCCTGACACCATCAAACACACTGGGGCCTTCGGCCCCAGGGGGCCCTCGCTCGGTCGACAGAGGGGCCCACCTGGCTTCCAGGGGGAGGGGGGGGGGGGGGGGGGAGCACCCCCTTGCCCTCCCCCTTGGCTACGCTTTTGCTGTCAGACCAGATGCTTATACATGACTTTTGTTTGTATTCTTGCGTAAACGCCCCCATCTCGTGCGCCTGCGGGTCAAAGGGCGCCGGCGACAGCACGTATATAACCGCCATGAGTGTGTGGGAGCCGGCACACTCAGTCTCTCACCATGAAGCTGCTGCTGGTTGTCTGCGTGTGTGCGCTGGCCGCGGCCGAACAGCAGGAGGCTGTACCGACGACTGGCCAGCTGGCCGTCGGTTTGACCCACCTGTACCGCCGCTTCTTGCACGTGGTGGCCCCCAAACAGCTGGAGATCCAGGACGCCCTCGAGATCAAGTGGCGCAATGGCATGCTGGCCGGCCCGCCGTTCAGGTCTCCGGTAAGTTTAACGCCAAAACGCGCACCGTATTGCAGTGCTAGTGAGGTGCATAGTGAGGTGAGGTGCAGTGAAGGTCATCTCGTGGTCCTATGGCCGTTTGGTTTCTTCAGGCGACTTCGTTTGCACGGTAATAAGAATGTTGCCACACAAAATGCAAATGGCTCTAACTACGAATGGGCATTTTAGTTTTCTTGCGATAAACAATCACAGTTTTGCCACGACTAGTTTCTACTCAACAAAAGGTTGGTGAATGTGCCTTTTCTGACCCTGTCATTGTTTTCCCTGCAGGTGAAGGGAACCTTCGACGGAGTTAATGAGCCGACCTTCTCGTACATCAATAGCCTCGTCACCCCCGAACAGAAGGGCGTCTTCGGACAGTGGACCAAGCACGATACCTCTGACCTGGTGATCACCTACCACTACGGTGCCGCCATCAAGGTAAGGCATCGCACCATCTTCCAGGCCGCACCCTCCCGGGTGAGAAGTTAGACATGTGGTAGACATGTGGTAGAAAGCGGAGTATAAAATATATTGGATTAATCCAATGGATGTGTGAACCAGTCCAATCTAATTGGATTTTGATTGGATTAGATCATAAATTTTGACTTTGAATGGATTTGGATTGGCCTGGATTCATTCTTATATGTTGAATATTCAACAACCATTCGATCTAAGATGTTCACTTTAGGTGATTCTTCATGACAATTAATTACTTTGTGAAAAGTATATTTCTAACAAAACAATTTATTCAAATAACTGTTATTTAGGTAAAATGGAGAGATAAAAAATATGCAAACCAGAATGGACTGGTTTGGATCGGATCAGCTTTGCAGACATCTCACGGATTTGGATTGGATCTGGATGATGACTTCATGGATTTGGATTGGATTGGATCGCAATCACCCAATTTTTTTATACTCTGGTAGAAAGCCAGATTTTGCCTACTTGGTTTCACCTGCCTGGATATGTGTTATTAACCATTTACCATGCGCTAATTTAGTGTGTTGTTTTATAATAAAATCTGGTAGATGCCGGTAGCTGGAAATCCAACTTCTTGTCCTTGTCCCAACGATATTTTGTTTAATTCTAACTTGATTCCACATAATGCATGGGACAATGTTATGTGCTGGTACCTAGGTATATACCAAGTTTGAACATATACAGACTGTAATATAACTGTGGACGATCCAGCTCACATACATACTTTTATGAAACGTCACAGCTAAAATACTTCTATGCTTCTAACATGGACAAGGCTAACAGCAACTACTGAACCATAAATGATAATGATGGTTTATATAATGAATATGTCCCTTGAGTGAGAAGTTCCCTCCTTTTTATATTTTACCCATCGTATTTTTACATACTTCATACTATGTTATAAATTGGAGCTGTGCTATCGGACACCGTCAAATGTCCCTGCCTGCGTTTTCGTCCTTTCGTCAGTAGCAAACCAGAATGAACGAACTTCAAATCTGGACCTGGCTGGCATATTGTCTAAATCATTCCACTGTTCCTCTCTTCAGATTCACATGCTGACTGACGGCGGAATTCACAAGGAGGCCTTCCTTGGCAACCCTGCTTACTACAAGAATAAGGATGCCAAGTTCGTCGTCGTGATCCCTAAGAAGACCTACTGCATCTTCGAGTCTCTCTCGGAGGACGAGGCTACCTTCAAATCCTACGTCGCGATCCCCGGTGAGTGGAGACCACCAGCTGTTTCTAGCACCACCACCAGACAAATTGTCGCCAATTTAGTGGAGTCTAGTGGCTGTTACTCGCTATCACTGACATCAATACGATTTCTTACAATTTAATTATCTTCTAGTTTTTTTAGTCCTTATTATATTCATTCGATTCGTCACATCAACATTCTATGATAACAAAGCATTCAATGTGAACTGCATTATATCCTTCTAGTTTGTTTTTAGTCATATCATGATACAGTAAACATTGAATGATTACAAAGCGTTCAATGCAAAATGTTATGCCCTGTTAAAAAATGTCTTTCTTACCCCATTGGAAGCATGCACAAAGTTGTAACATGAACTTGATTCTGTTTCCCCAGCCTGGAACAAGGAGCACGACCACAGGTTCACCCAGAAGGAGATGACGGCCAAGTTTCCAGACTTCACAGACACGTTCAACGAGCTGTCGAAGCCGGGCGTTCACCATGATCAGGACCATGATGACCATGATGACGAGCATGACCATGATGACAATGAGCATCGTCACGTCCGCCGTGGACGTTTCGGTCGCAGGAACAATAACAAGCACTAAGTTCTTCGAAGAAGAAGGGAAGGCATGGATAAACCACTGCATCAAAACGAATGTGGAAAGGGCGGGCAAACTAAGTGCAATCTTCTGTGTGCGGCGAGTAGCGGGCTGTCTGTTTTTGAAAATACATTGTCTACAAGACATTCAAGTGCTTTAAATTATTTATCTGGATACCCATATGAGAACTGTGAGGAAAACGTGCCCGTTTTGAACAGGAGCAGAGAATGGATATATTTTGGACGATGTTGTAATAAGGAGCCAATATATATAAGCAATATGTAAAATATTAAAATTATACTTTAATACTTTACTTTTTATTTTATAAGAACTAAGAAGTAGCAACAAAGTAAAGTTTACTCTTCCGTGTGCTCATCAATTTATCAGCATTCACAGTCTATAATGCTGACCGTTCCTCTTATTTTTAGTCAGCTCAAATTCAAAGAAAGCAAAACTAGAAGGCGGTAGGTACATCTCATTAATCATAAGGATCAAATAATATTTAAATCGCATACATATTTTCTCACGCTCGCACTCGCACCCGATTCTCAGTTCATTTGATATAAAGGGCTCATTTGGTATAATTTTGACTTGATTTTTCATTTGATATAAAGGGTTATTGCAAAACCATGTGCAGCGTAGCTGTGTCCAAGTGTCTGTTCGCCTAACTGAAGCGAAACAGATGCATATACATGTCTGCATGACTGTATACTTTGTGCGCATGGGCCTCCGTTTCGTCGAACGAGCGCGGGTCAAAGGGCGCCGGCGACAGCACGTATATAACCGCCATGTGTGTGTGGGAGGCGGCACACTCAGTCTCTCACCATGAAGCTGCTGCTGGTTGTCTGCGTGTGTGCGCTGGCCTCGGCCGAGCAGCAGGAGGCTGTACCGACGACTGGCCAGCTGGCCGTCGGTTTGACCCACCTGTACCGCCACTTCTTGCACGTGGTGGCCCCCAAACAGCTGGAGATCCAGGACGCCCTCGAGATCAAGTGGCGCAATGGCTTACTGGCCGGCCCGCCGTTCAGGTCTCCGGTAAGTTGAATGGCCAACCACACCTCACACTGCAGGGAAACACAACGGTTGTTAGATACGGAGTTTCGCATAAAGTTGAAGGGTTGTTAGTAATTTGCTCATCATCGAATATAAAATATATAACAGGCATGTGGTATGTATCTACAGCACGTCAATGAACTATGAACGATGAACATATATGGAAATTGTATGAACAATGACAGTTATAACCGGTCCTGGAGTGTTAATTCCTGCGTTCTTTATCCAGTGTGCTCTTTCATGTTATGCTACGAAGTGCAGGACTGCCGCAAGGCATACGTTGAACATTATCACTTGCATACATGACTGACTATATGCATTGTCACCTATTTTGAATGGGTACAGTTAACTCAATTTCGCTTACATCAGTCGAAAGATTTCGCCACAAAATTTTAAAGACTGTGATCACGAATGGGCGTTTCAGTTTCCTTTGACGTAAGAAAGGCAGTTCCCCTCGTAGCTTCAAAAACGAGCATTGACGAAAATAATGGTTGTGACCATGCTATACATTTGTTTTCCCTGCAGGTGAAGGGAACCTTCGACGGTGTTGAGGAGCCGACCTTCTCGTACATCAACAGCCTCGTCACCCCCGAACAGAAGGGCATCTTCGGACAGTGGACCAAGCACGATACCTCTGACCTGGTGATCACCTACCACTACGGTGCCGCCATCAAGGTAAGGCATCGCACCATCTTCCAGGCCGCACCCTCCCAAGGGAGAAGTTAGACATCGTACGCGGTAGCCAGGCAGCATTTGGCTATACTTGGTTGCATCTGCCTATTGTGAACGGCAGACCGCGTGGGACCCTAATTTTCGGCGATAACTTTTGAATGCATCAACTGGCATGAACGAATTTCTCGTAATGGACGTTTCAGGCTCTGCGCTAATTTATTATTATTATAAAGGTTGGTTAGTGTCAAACGCAAAATTTAGGACACTTTCTATTCACTCGTACTGTTGAAGATAATGGGAGCTCGGATAGAGGCTAACGCCTGTTCTCTCTGTAGTCCTGCCCTCGACTCCGCCCACCACTCGCAACCGACCGGTCACGGTCGGACAGCGAAGGTTCAAGGTCAGCCAGGGCGGAGCTAAGTTCTGACGTCAGAGCATAGCTCCATCCTTGCACGATAGCCTCTATCCACCGATTGAATCCCCTGCACGAGTTTTAACATTACGAGGGAATGGTAAGTGCCCTACATTTTCGTTTGACATAAAGCGACCTTAATCTTACAAATTGGCGCAGGGTCTGAGACTCTGAAATATCCATTGCGAGAAATTCGTTCATGCCAGTTGGTTCCTTCAAACGTCATCGCCGAAAATTAGGGTCCCAAACGGTCTGCCGTTCACAGTAGAGTTCAAAAACAACACTCTAATTGTGTTGTTTTAGAACACAAACTACTAGATGATGGTAGCTGGAAATCGAACTTCTTGTCCTCGTCAACAATAATGTTTATTATAACTTAATTTCACATATAGGGAATGTGACAATAGCCGTTTTCACGAAGGATTATTGCGCTGAAAAGTTTCTGAAAGATTCTGAAAGTTTTGGAAAACTACACAACTTTTACATGCGATTTTTGGCAAGAAATGTCCCTCATAATTTTGTAATATGTGGGTAAGAATAAAATATGATTACAAAATTGCGGTTTGGTGGTAATATGCAAGATAAGTGTTGATAGAATCTTCTTGAAAATTTTAAGGAAGTTTCAGGAAGATTCTATCAATACTTATCTTACTTATTACCACCAAACCGCAATTTTGTCAACATATTTTATTCTTACCAACATATGTATTATATATACTATACAATAATACATATGCATGTAAAAGTTGTGTAGTTTTTCAAAACTTTCAGAATCTTTCAGAAACTTTTCAGCGCAATAATCCTTCGTGGAAACGGCTAATATTATGTGCCGACCTAGCTGAAATACATACTTTTATGAATAAAATACTTATATGCTTCTTAACATGTACAAGGCTTTTCCACTACTGAACGATCAAATATATTGATGGTTCATATAATAAATATGTCCCTTGAGTGAAAAGTTCCCTCTTTTTATATTTTACCCATCGTATTTTTACATACTTCATACCATGTTATAAATTGGAGATGTGATATCGGACACCGTCATATTCTTATATACGTCCCTGCCTCCGTTTTCTTCTTACCTTTCGTCAGTAGCAAACTTGAATGAATCAACTTTAAATCTGGCCCTCATGAAAAGTTGGTGCATACGTTTCCAATATGTGCTGCTGGCTTACATTGCTGGCATATTGTCTAAATCATTTCACTGTTCCTCTCTTCAGATTCACTTGCTGACTGACGGCGGAATTCACAAGGAGGTGATCCTTGGCAACCCTGCTTACTACAAGAAGGAGGATGCCAAGTTCGTCGTCGTGATCCCTAAGCACACCTACTGCATCTTCGAGTCTCTCTCGGAGGACGAGGCTACCTTCAAATCCTACGTCGCGATCCCCGGTGAGTGGAGACCACCAGCTGTTTCTAGCACCACCACCAGACAAATGGTCGCCAATTTAGTGGAGTCTATTGGCTGTTACTCGCTATCCCTGACATCAATACGATTTCTTACAATTTAATTGTCTTCTAGTTTGTTTTAGTCCTTATTAAATTCATTCGATTCGTCACATCAATATTAGATGATTATAAAACACTCAATGTGAACTGCATTATATCCTTCTGGTTTGTTTTTAGTCATCATGATACAGTAAACATTGAATGATTACAAAGCATGCAATGCAAAATGTTATGCCCTGTTAAAAACGCGTTTCTTATCCCATTGTAAGCATTCACAAACTTGTAACATGAACTTGATTCTGTTTCCCCCCAGCCTACAACCCGGCGAACGACCACAGGTTCACCCAGAAGGAGATGGCGGCCAAGTTCCCAAACTTCACAGATACGTTCAACGAGCTTTCCAAGCCGGGCGTTCACCATGATCATGACCATGATGACCATGATGACCATCATGACGAGCATGACCAAGATGATAATGATTATCATCACGGCCGCCATGGACGTTTCGGTCGCAAGAAGCATAACAAGCACTAAGTTCTTCGAAGAAGAAGGGAAGGCATGGATAAACCACTGCATCAAAACGAATGTGGAAAGGGCGGGCAAACTAAGTGCAATCTTCTTTGTGCGGCGAGTAGCGGGCTGTCTGTTTGTGAAAATACATTGTCTACAAGACATTCAAGTGCTTTAAATTATTCATCTGGATACCCATGTCGGAACTGTGAGGAAAACGTGCCCGGTTTGAACGGGAGCGGAACATGGATATTTTTGGACGATTGTATAATCAAGAGCCAATAAATATAATAAATATCCGTTTTCACGAAGGATTATTGCGCTAAAAAGTTTCTGAAAGATTCTGAAAGTTTTGAAAAACTACACAACGTTTACATGTGATTTTTGGCTAGAAATATCCCTGATAATTTTGTAATATGTTGATAAGGATAAAATATGTTGACATAATTGGGGGTTGGTGGTCATAGCAAAATAAGTATCCATAGAATCTTCTTTTTCAGGAAGATTTATCAATGCTTATTTCGCTTATTACTACTAAACCGAAATTTTGTCAACATATTTTATTCTTACAAACATATTACAAAATTATGAGGGACATTTCTAGCCAAAAATCGCATGTAAAAGTTGTGTAGTTTTTCAAAATTTTCAGAATCTTTCAGAAACCTTTCAGCGCAATAATCCTTCGTGAAAACGGCTAATATGTAAAATATTAAAATTTACCTAAACATGAAATCTAGAGGAGTAGAAGGCATAGAAGAGAGACCGCAAAACTTTACCAACTCCTGCTACCTCACCGCACCACCTGCGAGCCTCGAGCTCAGCACCAACTGACTGCCCCGCTCCGGCCGGACGGCTCCGCTGCGCTCGGCCGGCCCATCGCCGCAGGCACTGACCTGTGACCTCATCCGGTCACAGCCGGTCACCACCATACGGGTCATCAAGCGTCGGACTACGGTATTAGCACTACACTACAAGCAACCTTACAAACCAACTCTTTGGCCTATCGTGATTCGCTAATGCTTACATTAAAATATAAGTTACTGGATTCAGCGCTTCACTTCCATGATCACACATTACCACACACAAACTGGAGGATCTAAAGAGTAACAGTAGGACGGCAAACGCTGGATTTAATAATGTATTGGACCGTTCACCGTAACGCATCTAATTAAAGGAATAACCCTACAGCTTCTATTTCATTGCTTGTTATATGCACATGAAATCGAGAGGGATTCCTGTGATTTTTATAACCAACCACCTGTAATGTATTTTTTTATCTCTCAAGTTTTGACATTATCCATATACTTTCAAGCAGCATTGCAATCACGGGCAACTAGATGAAAATGTAATATTGCAGAACAGTGTGGTTTACTCTGATGTAAACGGGGAACTAGCTACTGGGGAAACGCTGCAGCTCGCAACCGAATGCATTGGTCCTGATGTGCTTAAAAATCACCTTCTTAATCGAAAACATGCATGCGTCGCAGCGGTTTTATTCATTAAACGACTGCAATTGATGGTACCTGGACTGGTTCATCAGCATCTGTTGTGGTATCAGCAGTCTCTGATGGTGATATTAGCAGCCTCCGATGGGCGTGTCAGGTGGTGGCCATCGATAGGTCACCCCTCCCCTCCCCCTCAGGGGTCCCGCAGAGGAGCGGTAAAGAGACACGCCGGCAGTGTCCGTCCGACCGCGGCGCGGTGTACGATTCGGTCCAGGTCTGGCGGCTCGTCTCCGCTTTAGTTCGCAGAGTCAGTCTTAGCCGTCACTGGCCCAGGGGCTGATCTAAGGGGGGGGGGGGGCATGGCCTCCCAAAACGGCTGAAATCGACTCTGTGGTTTAAAAGAAAATATAATGTACTTTAAAACAAAGAAATTTCGTTTTAGATTAATCGTTGATGCACAAGCAAGCGAAATTAAAATAATTTCCCTTTGGAATTGTGTTGGATTTCTTGTGATTTACCCCCACCTCACAGACCAGCTTTTTGCCGTTTTGGATCTGCCAGTGCACTGGCTTCGTTGAACTCGTTCAGGTCAAACTTGCAATTTCGACGTGAATGGAGACGTAAACGCAAGTTAGCTGTCGCCTGCAGAGTTTAGCGGTGAAGGCCATTTAGTAGCTCAGTAGTCGTTGAAGGCCAGAAGAACAGACAAGGCGACTACCTAAGACATAGACTCGCCGCAGACGCATCCTGTGAGGTTTCTGGGAAGAGTAATTGGCCACGAACTCCATAACTAGTGTAGTAATTAGATATAAAGTGAAATCACAAGAATCCGAATCCGGCGGTGTTGGTCCAACTCTTCGGATGCAGTTGCTGGGTCGTCGAAGAGGTTCCCAGGTCATCAGACGGGGTATTCAGGTCATCAGACGGGGTGGTCAGGTCATCAGACGGGGTTTTCAGGTCATCAGACGGGGTGTTCAGGTCATCAGACGGGTTAATCAGGTCATTCGACGGGGTGAACAGGTCATCAGACGGGGTGAACAGGTCATCAGACAGGGTGGTCAGGTCATCAGACGGGGTATTCAGGTCATCAGACGGGGTGGTCAGGTCATCAGACGGGGTATTCAGGTCATCAGACGGGGTGTTCAGGTCATCAGACGGGTTAATCAGGTCATTCGACGGGGTGAACAGGTCATCAGACGGGGTGAACAGGTCATCAGACAGGGTGGTCAGGTCATCAGACAGGGTGGTCAGGTCATCAGACAGGGTGGCCAGGTCATCAGACGACGGGGTGGTCAGGTCATCAGACGGGGTGGTTAGGTCATCAGACGGGGTGGTCAGGTCATCAGACGGGGTGGTCAGGTCATCATACGGGGTGGTCAGGTCATCAGACGGGTAGCCAGTTCATCAGACGGGGTGGTCAGGTCATCAGACGGGTAGCCAGTTCATCAGACGGGGTGGTCAGGTCATCAGACGGGTAGCCAGGTCATCATACGGGGTGGTCAGGTCATCAGACGGGGTGGTCAGGTCATCAGACGGGGTGGTCAGGTCATCAGACGGGGTGGTCAGGTCATCAGACGGGGTGGTCAGGTCATCAGGCGGGGTGGTCAGGTCATCAGACAGGGTGGCCAGGTCATCAGACGGGTGACCAGGTCATCAGACGGGGTGGTCAGGTCATCAGACGGGTAGCCAGGTCATCAGACGGGGTGGTCAGGTCATCAGACGGGGTGGTCAGGTCATCAGACGGGGTGGTCAGGTCATCAGACGGGGTGGTCAGGTCATCAGACGGGGTGGCACGGTCATCAGACGGGGTGGTCAGGTCATCAGCCGGGGTGGTCAGGTCATCATACGGGGTGGTCAGGTCATCAGACGGGGTCGTCAGGTCATCAGACGGGGTGGTCAGGTCATTCTACGGGGTGGTCAGGTCATCAGACGGGGTGAACAGGTCATCAGACGGGGTGATCAGGTCATCAAACGGGGTGGTCAGGTCATCAGACGGGGTGGTCAGGTCATCAGACGGGGTGGTCAGGTCATCAGACGGGGTGGTCAGGTCATCAGACGGGGTGAACAGGTCATTAGACGGGGTGATCAGGTCATCAGACGGGGTGGTCAGGTCAGCAGGCGGGGTGGTCAGGTCATCAGACGGGGTGGTCAGGTCATCAGACGGGGTGGTCAGGTCATCAGACGGGGTGGTCAGGTCATCAGACGGGGTGAACAGGTCATTAGACGGGGTGGTCAGGTCATCAGACGGGGTGGTCAGGTGATCAGACGGATAGCCAGGTCATTAGACGGGGTGGTCACTGGTCAGGTCATTAGATGGTGTGGTCAGGTCATCAGACGGGGTGGTCAGGTCATCAGACGGGGTGGTCAGGTCATCAGACGGGTTAGTCAGGTCATCAGACGGGATGGTCAGTTTATCAGACGGGGTGGTCAGGTCATGCTAGACGGGGTGGTCAGATCGGAGTCATAGCTCTGTCTCCGGCACGCCGACCGGGAGCCAGCTGCCAGCTGCTGCCACTGAGGTGCTGCGCCAGCCAGCAGTGGCGCGTGTTGCGGCACAGCCTACAACAGGCGGCGCACAGGCAGCTGTGTCTGGCGGACACGGCGTACGAAAATACCGTGGAAATAATGGCTCTAATAACTTTGTGGACGGTGCAACTTTCTTTTGTGCGTATTCCGCTACGGTTATTATGGAATCTCGCCTGTACCGGCTGGAGCGTCTCCGTTCATTTCCTCGACCATCACCGCCGTCACGTGACGTCAGCATCGCGTCACAGGAGACAAAAAATGTTGAAAACGGCTCATCTTATATACCCCGTTCTCCCCTACTTTTTGGTGGTAATAATATATTTCCGTCTCGTACCTATTTTTTGCTTTGAAATAGCAGCTATAATGCAGTTTTTTACAGAGCTTTGCGTCGTTTAAACGGGAGACAAGAAGGAAAAAAAATGCCGACCCTCGATTGCAAAATCAGTGGAGTAGGGGACAAATGAGGGTCACCTGGGTTAATGTCGGACGGCGATGGGGGCAATGTCGGCAATCATCTAACATTACTCCACGGACATCACCGTTTAGATCGGACGAGGCAAGGAAACAATGTGCTGTAAATCAGTGTTCGCCACGGGTCGGGAATACCCATGGGGACCCGCTCAATTCCTCCACGGGTCTGGGATGGGTATGAATATGTAGCCTTTTCGTGGGTACCGGGCGGGCACAGATAAGGGAATTTGTGGGATATGTCGCGTAGTGTTAATTTGGTATTTTACTTGACAACCAGATGTTTGAGCAGGTATTTTGAATTTAATGTATTTAATTGAATGTATTACCACGACCCCTACCCGGGTTATGGGCATCCCTCATAACGACATGCTGAACATTCATATAACGACGTAATGAACGATGTCAAACACTCCATACTATCGTACATACACGACACACAGGTGAATATGTTAAATAATAAATGATATATAATACTTGAGTTGAGCAAATAACTTTCGCAATGCTATGAGAACATGAAGAACTCATGGTAAGTAAATCTGTAAAAGTTATACAATTATATATCAATATACAAGAAATGACAAACATCAAAAAGCTGGTATTCATTGCATGATACTATTAGGGGAAACGACCATACCAGTGTTCGTCACGGGCCCACCAACCCCCAGCCCAGCCCAGCCCAGGCCCATGAATACCAAGCCCAGGCCCAGACCTGGCCCAGTCAAATTTATAATATTGAGGCCCAGGCCCAGCCCGGCCCGTTCAGATTAAGCATATAAATATTTTCACAAAATTTGCAATCACTATCCTAGCATATTTACGTGTATACTATAAATGTGAAACAATGCACCAACTATGCTAACCAACAACCAACAAAAAGTACAGCCACAGCAACAGTGTGTTGCTGTGGAAGTGAACTGCTGGTTGAAATATTTTTCAGCACTGACCTGAGCTTCAACATTCTCAGCCCAGGCCCGTTCAGAGCCCGATGATTTCCTTAAAGTTGAGGCCCAGCCCAGGCCCAGCCCAGGCCCAGCCCAGGCCCAGCCCAGGCCCAGCCCGTGATGAACCCTGAACCATACCACCAAACACGACTTAACACCAAACTTTTCATGCTACTGGTTTTGTAGATGATACTGACACACTGAAGCACAAATAACATGCAAAATTGGTGTTAGGCCGCATTAGGCGACAGGACATTTACCCTATATCATAACAGTGGCGGATCCAGGATTGCCTTAGCTAGGGACCGTTGGCCTGAGGGCGGCATATTTCCTCGGTGACAGGGGCGGCATGGTCCAAAGTGGCGCCAATATGTAAATTAAAGGGGTAAAATATGCATCTTCCTTAACCCGGCATTGAATGGGGTCTCAGCCAAATGCTATTGACTGGGGTGTGGGGGGCCGTTAAACGCCCCATGGCTATCTTCCGAACCAATGATTGCAGCGAGACGCGCAAGGCGTAATTCGAAAGCTCTCAATGAGATAAATCTAAATCATGCTCCAATATTTCAAAGTGAGGTTAAATGTCAGGTCACGGTCAGGTCAAAGGTCACAATCGCCTTATTTGAGTTTATGGGCCATACTTTCAATCCACAGCCATCTATTACGACCATGATCACGCAAAGTGCTGCCAACGGTATGATACACATTCCGCATGAGCTAAAATGAGATTGTTGGTCAAGGTCAAGGTCAAGGTCAGGTCACAAAAGGTCACTATGCTCAAAATATCTACGAAAGTCATGCAACACATGTTTTATGAGTTATTTGCCACGTATAATTCGATATTGATAGTCATTTTACCATCTGACTTCATTTACGTGAAGATAATGTCAAGTTCAGGTCAAATTCAGGTCAATGAAGTTCCAAATTTTAAATTGATAAATATAAATACGAAAGGCATGTTGCTAGACCAGTTTTATCCCGGAAATACAGTGGTGCCAATTATTTGTCTGTATCTGGTCAATAAAAGACAAAAAACGCAATTTGTGAAAATGACGTCATGAGTTGCCCATACTTTAGCTGCCATAAGTCCGTCAAAAATGGTGATGTCATTCTGAAATTTGGTATGGTAGTTTCCCATATGTGGTTCTCTGACAAATATTCTGGCTTTTTGAATATCTTTGATATATTTGATTTTGTGGCCATTTTCCCCAAAAAAAACTGTTTTCATTTTTGGGGGTCAAAAATGCAAAAAAAAATCCGGCTGTCTCGGATTTTTGAAAATGCCCCGCATTTTCGAAAATCCGAAATAGCCGTGTTGTAGCACTTGTTATTTTCTATCTTTTTACTTTTTTTATTGCATTTTCCTTAAAATATGGCATTTCTACGGTCTGTTACATTGTAGCTGATTTTGTTGTAAAACTCGTGTGTGGTGACGTCCCTAAATTCGCTATAACTTTCAATTTTTAGACAAAATTGCTTTATTTTTTCTCACATAAGATGTAAACGTGATTTCGAAGAAGGTACCCGAAGTTTCACGTTGATAGCGTTATTGGTTTTTGAGCTATTACGAAAATGCATCAGGAGAGCGCTAAACACTCCCCCCCCCAGTCAATGTCGGGTTAAACCCTTTTGGAAGTCTGGTGGAATGATCGGAAGGTCCGACTGCGGATCTACCAACAACGAACAATATGTACCCCCCTTTTTAAGTGTATTTAAGCCTTTGCAGCATTTTTCATGTGGATGTGCATGCTATAGAAGGTACTTGTTATTTAGTGCCGCCAAGCGGCGCGAAATTTGTACGGGCTTGCCTGATAAAACCCAGAAATATAGGCGGTGGGACCTGTAGAAGATAAGAAGCTTAAAATGCTATTAATTCAATTCAGCGTTACGACGAACCGAATACGATGACGATGGCCACCGATGTGACGCCACGAAGCGGCGTGAAAATGTTGATTTTAGGTCGTGGAAAACGAAATTGTAATTTTAGAACCAGACAGTGAGTGGAGTCAAGCCTCAGGTAACCCCTTTTCCTTGTTGCACATCTCGGTATGATGCAAAAATATTGACATGAACGTAGTTTTTCAGGTACATTAGCCTCGGAGGGTAAATCACGATGACCGGTGGCAGTCAGCGCTCAATAGTACATATGTTAATAATAACTCTATACATATGTACCGAACTGTAACAAACACTACAAACACTATTATTTCCCCACTAATAGCTCTTCGGTCCAGCAAGCTGGGCACCGCTGGAACAGCTACTGGGTGCCGATTTCCGCGTCTTTGCGTTCGCGTCGCCTTTTTCGGAACTCGGCAGACTATAGCTAAACAGGAAGCCCACTTGAAAGCTAATATTTTATGAAGGGAGTGGGCCCTGAGGCCAGCAATAACCGCAAAGGAGAGCCTCTGCCAGACACTTAATGGGATTCATTTTCCAATTTTCCAAATTTGTATAAGGGTCATTTCACGTCAAATCGCACAAAAAATTCCCGCCCCCTCCGATTTCAATGAAAATTGGTACACCTGTAGTCAAGTGAAAGAAACATATACACCCACTTTTAGGTCCGGATGGCCTCAAGGGTCATATTTAGAGGTCATCAAGGGTCACGATTTGTTGCGCACTTCATATCAATGAAACGCCTATATCTTGTATGATAATAGATTTAGCGGAATAAAACTAATATCGGAGTGCTCCACAGGGTCGGACCATTCGGAAATAGGGGTAAAATGCTACGTGGCTTCAATATGACCTTTGACCTGACGAGGTCAGACTCATACAATGTATTTTTATATAAGTTTGCCTGCTCTTAACTAGTCCAAACTTGGCAGAAAAAATGAACGTAATATCCTTTAAGAATGTGCAAAAAAGAATAGCGGAGACTTGTCAACCTTTTGATATACCTCCCTTTGAGTATGGTAAAGAGGTGAAACGGAGCAATGCCACGAGGCCATTTTCATGTCGCTTGCCATAATGTCGGTTTATTTGACCCGATTGATGGGTAATTTGGTGGGTAGCTTACGTTTGAAGAATTCAATCACTTTCCAAGTTTTCTGCTTGACCTGACCTCTCATGACCTAGCATGACCTAGGAATAATGCATGGCTCACTGATACGTATTACCTATAGGTAATACGGTGTTCTATAGATGTTCAGGAGCATATCACATTTGCACAGGTGTTAACAGGTGAGATTTATGGTTTCCATTGACATCATGACCCCGTATGACTTTTTAAGAGGTCAACTGAGGTCACTGACCTCTGATGACCTAATATTACTTTTTTGGTCTCTGGAAGTTTCCAGGATATTTTAGGGCCCTGATTTCAATTTTGGAATACATTTTACATAATTATATATTCTACTGGGGTCATGCACTTCACACGTCAACCGAGGTCACTGACCTCCGATGACCTGAGATGACGTTTTTAGACTTTCATAGCCTTTAGGACATTTTGTGACCTGATTTCAAATTGGCAGCCATATTTTGCATAATATTATACATATCATTATATCAAATGGATTCCAAGTTTGAAATCAGCATCCTAAAATGTCTTAGAAACCCCCAGAGGCCAAAACAAAATCATCTCAGGTCATCAAAGGTCAGTGACCTCGGTTGACCTCTCAAAAGGTCATCCGGGGATGTGATCTCAATGGAAACCATAAACGTCACCAGTTAACACCTGTGCATATGTGTTATGCTCCTGAACATCTATAAAACACCGTATTACCTATAGGTCCATATATGCATATAACTCAAAAAATTATCGACCACTTTTTTTTTGCGTCAAACGATCAGCTATTGATTTGGCGTTAATGTCGCGCAAAAAAACACAGCCCTGCTCCGCTTCGTTTTAGAGCTATTCACGAAAAACATGTGTGGGGCGGGGGGCACAAAAATGCGCCCCCCCCCTCCACTGTGCGTGTTAACAGACAAACAAGTGCTATTATTCGTGTTACGATTTTTGCTAGGTTCGTGGGCGTTCTTTTATGCGACGTAAGACGTTTTACGGGCGCCTGACACCATCAAACACACTGGGGCCTTCGGCCCCAGGGGGCCCTCGCTCGGTCGACAGAGGGGCCCACCTGGCTTCCAGGGGGAGGGAAGGGGGGGGGGGGGGGGGGGGGGGGCACGGCCCCTTGCCCTCCCCCTTGGCTACGCCTTTGCTGTCAGACCAGATGCTTATACATGACTTTTGTTTGTATTCTTGCGTAAACGCCCCCATCTCGAGCGCCTACGGGTCAAAGGGCGCCGGCGACAGCACGTATATAACGGCCATGTGTGTGTGGGAGCCGACACACTCAGTCTCTCACCATGAAGCTGCTGCTGGTTGTCTGCGTGTGTGCGCTGGCCTCGGCCGAGCAGCAGGAGGCTGTACCGACGACTGGCCAGCTGGCCGTCGGTTTGGTCCACCTGTACCGCCGCTTCTTGCACGTGGTGGCCCCCAAACAGCTGGAGATCCAGGACGCCCTCGAGATCAAGTGGCGCAATGGCATGCTGGCCGGCCCGCCGTTCAGGTCTCCGGTAAGTTTAACGCCAAAACGCGCACCGTATTGCAGTGCTAGTGAGGTGAATAATGGCAGTGAAGGTCATCTCGTGGGCCTATGGCCGTTTGGTTTCTTCAGGCGACTTCGCCTGCATCGGTAATAAAAATGTTGCCATAAAAATGAAAATGGCTGTAACTACGAATGGGCATTTTAGTTTTCTTGCGATAAACAATCGCAGTTTTGCCACGACTAGTTTCTACTCAACAAAAGGTTGGTGAATGTGCCTTTTCTGACCCTGTCATTGTTTTGCCCTGCAGGTGAAGGGAACCTTCGACGGTGTTGAGGAGCCGACCTTCTCGTACATCAATAGCCTCGTCACCCCCGAACAGAAGGGCGTCTTCGGACAGTGGACCAAGCACGATACCTCTGACCTGGTGATCACCTACCACTACGGTGCCGCCATCAAGGTAAGGCATCGCACCATCTGCCAGGCCGCACCCTCCCGGGTGAGAAGTTAGACATGTGGTAGACATATGGTAGAAAGCGGAATATGAAATATATTGGATTAATCCAATGGACGTGTGATTCAGTCCAATCTAATTGGATTTTCATTGGATTAGATCATAAATTTTGACTTCGAATGGATTTGGATTGGCCTGGATTCATTCTTATATGTTGAATATTCAACAACCATTCGATCTAAGATGTTCACTTTAGGTGATTCTTCATGACAATTAACCCGCGCACTGCAGGGGCTTTGCGCCGAACACGAACTGCAGGGGGGTTGATTTCCGCCCCCCCCTGATATCTCGAAAACTAAGCAACGTAGCGAGAAGCGGAAAAAGGTATTTGATAGCTTCATACATGTTCTATCGAAAGTATTTCAGTGTTGTTTTAATTCAGGTCAAAATTGAGGTTACCAGAGGTCATCAAAGGTCAAATTTTCCAGTTTTTCCTGTTTTAGGACATCGCTCCAGAAATGCCCATATATCTCAGAAACGATGATAGTTAGAAACAAACGGAAAAGAGCAAACGCCAGCCAGTTAAATGTGTAATCGCTAAGGTCTCCTCAGATTTGATCTCAGGTCAATATTTGAGGCGCCAGAGGTCAAAAAGAAAAATCCGTTTTTTGCTAAATCGTGTTTTGCTATTCACTTTTTACTTAATTAAGATAACGGAAAACTGTTTACGCCATTGTGTTTATCTTGTCAAGGCGCTTTGCTTGATATATATGGCGACCTTGTTAAGTCAACTTAGCAATTTGATCTAAGGTCAAGGTCAAGTGGTGACCCAAGTAGGGCATGTTGCATATGAGAAGACGTGTCTCGACAAGATAAACACATTGATGTCTGTTTTACTTCTCTATCTTAATTATGTCGAGAGTTATTGACAAAAAAGTGATGGTGACCTCGCATGACCTCAAATGACCCAATAGGGGTCACTGAACAAAAATTACACTTGGATCATCAAGAATATCCTATAATAACATGGTCCAGAAGTAATTGGACTAGTACCATGCATATCCTTGAAATAGGAAGCATTTGTATATTTCCCCATTGACTTATTATGAGAGGTTACGAAATTGACCTGACCTTAGGTCACCGATATCAAAATTCCGAGTTATACGAATTGTAAGTACTGATGCCCTCATGACATCCTGTAAGTTTCAACCTGATCGGTGAAAAACTCTGGCTTTGGCACAACTGCAAAACAAAATTGGTGGTGGGGTCACTTGACCTGGTCTGGTGACCTGACCTGAAATGACCCGATAATATTTGTTTTCTTCAAAGTGTACGCAATTGATGTCCTAACAGGTGTATCAAAACCCGGCAGCGCTGCGCGCCACCGTTTTTTCGCTATCTTTGAAAAACCTGAGGGGGGGGGGGGGGGGGGGGGGGGGGCGGAAATCAACCCCCCTGCAGTGCGCGGGTTAATTACTTTGTGAAAAGTATATTTCTAACAAAACAATTTATTCAAAGAACTGTTATTTAGGTAAAACTAGATGGCCTTTATTGCGCGATGCGCAATTTATATAGCCAGCTAATTTATATATGATCGCCGTTTCCAGTGTCTCGTATTCCGTATTCAGTATTCCGTATTCATTATTCCGTATTCCGTATTCCGTATTCCGTATTCTGTATCTCGTATCTCGTATCTCGTATCTCGTATCTCGTATTCCGTATTCCGTATTCCGTATTCCGTATTCCGTATTCCGTATTCCGTATTCCGTATTCCGTATTCTGTATTACGTATTACGTATTACGTATCCCGTTCCCGTATCCCGTATCCTGTTCCCGTATCTCGTTTCCGTATCCCGTTCCCGTATCCCGTTCCCGTATCCCGTTCCCGTATCCCGTTCCCGTATCCCGTTCCCGTATCCCGTTCCCGTATCCCGTATCCCGTATACCGTATCCCGTGTCCCGCTCCCTCTCCAGTTCCCGTTCCCGTTCTCGTTCCCGTATCCCGTTTCCGTATCTCGTTTCCGCATCCCGTTCCCGTATCACGTTCCCGTATCACGTTCCCGTATCACGTTCCCGTATCACGTTCACGTATCCCGTCCCCGTATCCCGTTCCCGTATCCCGTTCCCGTATCCCGTTCCCGTATCCCGTTCCCGTATCCCGTTCCCGTATCCCGTTCCCGTATCCCGTTCCCGTATCCCGTTCCCGTATCCCCTTCCCGTATCCCGTTCCCGTATCCCGTTTCCATATCCCGTATCCCGTTCCCGTATCCTTTTCCCATATCCAGTTCCCATATCCCGTTCCCGTATCTCGTATCCCGTTCCCGTATCCCGTATCCCGTTCCCATATCCCGTTCCCGTATCCTGTTAACGTATCCCGATCCCGTATCCCGTTCTCTTATCCCGCTCCCGTATTCCGATCCCGTATCCCGCTCCCGTATGTCGCTCCCGTATCCCGTTTTCGTATCCCGTTTCCGTATCCCGTTTCCGTATCCCGTTTCCGTATCCCGCTTCCGTATCCCGTTCCCGTATAACGTTCCCGTATCTCGCTCCCGTATCCCGCTCCCGTATCCCGCTCCCGTATCTTATTCCCGTATCTAGTACACCGTTCCGATATCTCCTTACCATATCTAGTTACCGCATCTTATTCCCGTATCATGTTCCCGTATCTCGTTCCAGCATCCCTTTCTCGTACCCAGTTTCCGTATCTTGTTGCCGTATTTCGTTCCCATATCTTCTTACCGTATCTCGTTCCCGTGTCGCAGTCTCTGCCAAAACATTTTAGCGGTTTACATGCCTGAAATATGTCAACCGGCTTCAACAAAATCTCCCCGGGAGGGAGGTGCGACGTCAGCTGGTCATGCGCTCATTGATGAATTTGACTGCGGCAGTGTCAGTGTTGGGAAAACTTAAAGGGAAATAATGACCTTTTTCCACTAAAATGGAGTTAGCACTTGAAATCGCCAGACGAGATCAAAATATATTGTAAATTCATCACATTTTGCATGAAAACTTTCCTACCGAAATATATTTCAAGTTAAAGTTGATAAGCGTTCCACACTTTTAACGACCGGTACTTGCACTATTTCTGACCTTTTGTCAAGTACTTTTGGTCCTCATCAAACTGCGGGCTTTTCCCGTATTGTTTTTTTACGCAATGGAGTGGAAAATATATTTTGCGTTCTGCTTGTTGTGATTATATGACCGGCGATCTTCTAAAACTAACAGCGATTGGAAAAAGTGGCAATAAAATCGGAAGCTCATCGATGCACATCAACGCGGCATAGTTAGTGGTTGCGACCCTCAATTTTTGCAAATCGATTCATTTGTTTTCAACATTAGGAGTTGTGTATAGTTTGTCTGTGGCTGTATATAACACTATGCTTTATTTCATCATGAAAAATAATAATTTTTCCCAAAAAAAACTAACGAACAATAACACAAAACTGGCAATTAAATCAGAAGCTCATCGATGCACATCGACGGCGACCTATTTAGCGTCGGCGATTTGTTTACAAAGTAATTGTCATGCTTCTCGGCGCACTTAACCATCTCGGCGCACTTGGCGAGTTGTTCCTGATTAGTATACCCAAGTCCCGTAGCAGGCTTTGTTAATGACGTCACTGGTGCCATTCTTGTGTAGCATTGCAAAATATATCTGATTTCGAGTTGAAAGCTAATTAAAGACTTATTCAAATTATTGTTTTTAAGTTTGAATTTTCTTGTTAATCATTATTAAAGGTATTTTATCACTGTATTTCATAGTAGTTGACACTTCAGAAACTTGTGACGTAATAATATTGTATCCAATATGCATTTCCCTCACCTTTTGCTATTGTGGCGCAGTGCCGAGTGCTTTGCGAATACTAGCTTGCCTGGGGTTCAATTCATTCCGCTCTTATTTTATTCGAGTTGGTATAGTTTGCATGTTGTTGTTATTCATGACTTATACTGATAGTCAGTCGTGTATCACGGATGCTTCACGGATTGCTTCACGGATCAGAGCGCTGCTCGAACGCACGCTAGTAGCGCTTTCGTTCTCCATGGCAACCAGGCGTGAGCCAATGAAAAGCCAGAACGTATTCCCTTTCTGGCTTTTGATTGGCTGACGCCTGGTTGCCATGGAGAACGAAAGCGCTACTAGCGGGTGTCCGAGCAGCGCTCAGTTTGATCGGAAATGTCACAGATCCTCCACAAATGCCGCACTCGATGTTAACAATGGTAGGGAAGGACGAATTTGTCAATGACCTTCATGAAGTACACAAGGTACTTGTTTTGTATTTTTTCCAAACTTACAACTTTGAATTTGGGAATAATTTTTTTTAATTCTTAAATTTAAATATAATAATTTTAAAAACATAACGGTAGCCTAAGAAATTGTTGCTAACAAAATCATAAGGTCATTATTTCCCTTTAACCGATGATATTTTATTCGACGCAATTATTTCGCAACGTTAGCGTCGGTAATCGTTTACGTTTGACTTCAGCATAAGTTACCTATGAGCGATTTACATAATATTTTGGGTGGATATAGATCAGCAAGAACGGCGCTATCCGTCTGTGTAAATTTTCCGGGCAAGTTTGTCCTCGTTTTGGGTGTTACGGCGGTGTGAAGCATTAATTGGTCCGAAAATATTGCATTTCAACTTCAACTCCAAAATATTAGTCACACAGCTTTGAGTAACACATATAATTTGAAGACGGTCGCTGCGCCTGCAAAATGGTGCCCGGTTCAGCCTTCTACGTCGAACGGTTTCCGAGCACCAATTTAAATCCTGAATATGCTAATTTTATCATGAAAGTGGTCACAACTTTGCACGTGGCACGCGCATCGCTCTGGACGACATCCTATACGCAAGGTCAATCGATTATCTATGACATAGTGTTGCTCGCATATCGCTGCGACACTCGGTTGCCGAGTAAGCGGCCGGGGAACCGGGCGAAACTTGCCCGTTTTTCGCGATTTCACAATGTCGCGTTTCCCATGTTAAACGAATGGCGCACGCGCGCACGCGCCGACGCCGCACCGTCGGTCGGATCGACACAAAAACTTGATACGACCTGTCGAATCACGGGACCCAAAAGTCCTCAAAAAATCACTCTCATAACTCATCAGACGACTGCACAGGAACCGATTTAGGGCGTCACCCCGGCGGCGGCGGGTCATCTTTTAGGATTTATAATATAGAGATAGAGATGGAGAGAGAAAAAATATGCAAACCAGAATGGACTGGTTTGGATCGGATCAGCTTTGCAGACATCTCACGGATTTGGATTGGATCTGGATGATTACTTCATGGATTTGGATTGGATTGGATCGCAATCACCCAATCCATTTTATACTCTGGTAGAAAGCCAGATTTTGCCTACTTGGTTTCACCTTCCTGGATATGTGTTATTAACCATTTACCATGCGCTAATTTAGTGTGCTGTTTTATAATAAAATCTGGTAGATGCCGGTATCTGGAAATCCAACTTCTTGTCCTTGTCCCAACGTTATTTTTTTACATTCTAACTTGATTCCACATAATGCATGGGACAATGTTTTGTGCCGGTACCTAGGTATATACCAAGTTTGAACATATAGAGACTGTAATATAACTGTGGACGATCCAGCTCAAATACATACTTTTATGAAACGTCATAGCTAAAATACTTCTATGCTTCTAACATGGACAAGGCTAACAGCAACTACTGAACCATAAATGATAATGATGGTTTATATAATAAATATGTCCCTTGAGTGAGAAGTTCTTTCCTTTTTATATTTTACCCATCGTATTTTTACATACTTCATACCATGTTATAAATTGGAGCTGTGATATCGGACACCGTCAAATATCCCTGCCTGCCTTTTCGTCCTTTCGTCAGTAGCAAACTTGAATGAATCAACTTCAAATCTGGCCCTCATGAAAAGTTGGTGCATACGTTTCCAATATGTGCTGCTGGTTTACATTGCTGGCATATTGTCTAAATCATTCCACTGTTCCTCTCTTCAGATTCACATGCTGACTGACGGCGGAATTCACAAGGAGGCCTTCCTTGGCAACCCAGCTTACTACAAGAATAAGGATGCCAAGTTCGTCGTCGTGATCCCTAAGAAGACCTACTGCATCTTCGAGTCTCTCTCGGAGGACGAGGCTACCTTCAAATCCTACGTCGCGATCCCCGGTGAGTGGAGACCACCAGCTGTTTCTAGCACCACCACCAGACAAATTGTCGCCAATTTAGTGGAGTCTATTGGCTGTTACTCGCTATCCCTGACATCAATACGATTTATTACAATTTAATTATCTTCTAATTTGTCTAGTCCTTATTATATTCATTCGATTCGTCACATCAACATTCTATGATAACAAAGCATTCAATGTGAACTGCATTATATCCTGCTAGTTTGTTTTTAGTCATATCATGATACAATAAACATTGAATGATTATAAAGCGTTCAATGCAAAATGTTATGCCCTGTTAAAACGTGTTTATTACCCCATTGGAGTCATTCGCAAAGTTGTAACATGAACGTGATTCTGTTTCCCCAGCTTGGAACAAGGAGCACGACCACAGGTTCTCCCAGAAGGAGATGGCGGTCAAGTTCCCAAACTTCACAGAGATGTTCAACGAGCTGTCCAAGCCGGGTGTTCACCATGATCAGGACCATGATGACCATGATGACGAGCATGACCATGATGATAATGAGCATCGTCACGTCCGCCGTGGACGTTTCGGTCGCAGGAACAATAACAAGCACTAAGTTCTTCGAAGAAGAAGGGAAGGCATGGATAAACCACTGCATCAAAACGAATGTGGAAAGGGCGGGCAAACTAATTGCAATCTTCTGTGTGCGGCGAGTAGCGGGCTGTCTGTTTTTGAAAATACATTGTCTACAAGACATTCAAGTGCTTTATATTTTTGATCTGGATACCCACGTGAGAACTGTGAGAAAAACATGCCCGTTTTGGACAGGACCAGAGAATGGATATATTTGGACGATGTTATAATCAAGAGCAAATACATAAATAACACATCTGTAAAATATTAAAATTTACCTAAACATGAAATCTAGAGGAGTAGAAGGCATAGAAGAGAGACCACAACACTTTACCAACTCCTGCTACCGCACCGCACCACCTGCGAGCCTCGAGCTCAGCACCAACTGACTGCCCCGCTCCGGCCGGACGGCTCCGCTTCGCTCGTCTGGCCCATCGCCGCAGGCACTGACCTGGTGACCTCATCCGGTCACAGCCGGTCACCACCATACGGGTCATCAAGCGTCGGACTACGGTATTAGCACTACACTACAAGCAACCTTACACACCAACTCTTTGACCTATCGTGATTCGCTAATGCTTACCAACATTAAAATATTACTGAATGGATTCAGCGCTACACTTCCATGATCATGTTATGAATGTTAAGAATACACTCATACATTATGTTAAGAATACACTCACCAAATATGGTGAACCCTTTGAGTTTTTGGTGCCTCCTGGGCCCGTCAAAAATCAGTGACCCCACCAATAGGGGTCAAATTTGTCGTACAGCGCTCGATCGAGTCGAGTAGAACACACCTTTATTCAGTCAAAAAGTCCTAACTTAAATAGTTTTTGCTCCAAGTGACTGTTAATATCCACCAAAACCACAGTTTCTGAGGCAACTGAGGGAACTGTACCGTGTTTGAATCACAGGAGATCGAAACAGGAGTAAACACTGTAAAAGTTAGGGTTGTTAGGATGCTTACAAACACCCCAAAGGACTGTATTGCGTCTCATGTCTGATGGAAGGACAAGGACTCCGTGTAACTATACCCACGCCCTATTTCGTCACCTCCTAAAAGCTAGAATTAAGATCTAGGCCTTTGCGCCATCACCTGGACAATCTATTGACTATCACCGTCACGAAACTAAACGTTGTTGTTGTTGTTGTTGTTGTCAGGTTCACATGATCTCAGAGGACGGGATCTACAAGACGGCTGTGTAGGGTAACCCGCTTGAGCACCGGGACGCCGAATTCCTAGTGTTTGTGCCGAGGGCCACCTACAGCGTGTTCGAGTCCGTCTCCGAAGACGAGGCTACCTTCCACTCCTACATCGATATTCCAGGTATGCTGCTGCCATCACCTTTCCATAGATCGTATGGAGCTACGCTACGCTAGACAAAGGTATAGAGTAACAATGTAACTCTAAAATAGCTTCCAGCTCTGTACATAAATGTCTACACTACACGCATTTCACAAAACGGTTTGCAGGGTGTTAAGTAATCAGAAATCAAACAGTACCATAGGTTGCTGCCAGTTGTTTTTAAGAGGACGACAAATTCGTGCTTATGTATTCCCATCCAGGAAAAGCATGGAATGCCGTGGCAAATATGCGAACAGTATAATACAGTCAGCTTTATTGTCTTACTGGCATAGATGACTATTTCCGATGCAATCGCTAGCTAACATCGTCAACATCGTCGTACTGAATGGATTCAGCGCTACACTTCCATGATCATGTTATGAATGTTAAGAATACACTCATACATTATGTTAAGAATACACTCACCAAATATGGTGAACCCTTTGAGTTTTTGGTGCCTCCTGGGCCCGTCAAAAATCAGTGACCCCACCAATAGGGGTCAAATTTGTCGTACAGCGCTCGATCGAGTCGAGTAGAACACACCTTTATTCAGTCAAAAAGTCCTAACTTAAATAGTTTTTGCTCCAAGTGACTGTTAATATCCACCAAAACCACAGTTTCTGAGGCAACTGAGGGAACTGTACCGTGTTTGAATCACAGGAGATCGAAACAGGAGTAAACACTGTAAAAGTTAGGGTCGTTAGGATGCTTACAAACAGCCCAAAGGACTGTATTGCGTCTCATGTCTGATGGAAGGACAAGGACTCCGTGTAACTATACCCACGCCCTATTTCGTCACCTCCTAAAAGCTAGAATTAAGATCTAGGCCTTTGCGCCATCACCTGGACAATCTATTGACTATCACCGTCACGAAACTAAACGTTGTTGTTGTTGTTGTTGTTGTCAGGTTCACATGATCTCAGAGGACGGGATCTACAAGACGGCTGTGTTGGGTAACCCGCTTGAGCACCGGGACGCCGAATTCCTAGTGTTTGTGCCGAGGGCCACCTACAGCGTGTTCGAGTCCGTCTCCGAAGACGAGGCTACCTTCCACTCCTACATCGATATTCCAGGTATGCTGCTGCCATCACCTTTCCATAGATCGTATGGAGCTACGCTACGCTAGACAAAGGTATAGAGTAACAATGTAACTCTAAAATAGCTTCCAGCTCTGTACATAAATGTCTACACTACACGCATTTCACAAAACGGTTTGCAGGGTGTTAAGTAATCAGAAATCAAACAGTACCATAGGTTGCTGCCAGTTGTTTTTAAGAGGACGACAAATTCGTGCTTATGTATTCCCATCCAGGAAAAGCATGGAATGCCGTGGCAAATATGCGAACAGTATAATACAGTCAGCTTTATTGTCTTACTGGCATAGATGACTATTTCCGATGCAATCGCTAGCTAACATCGTAATAAAACAGTCAATTGTCTTTACCATAACATGCGCCCTGGAGGGCCTCGGATAATTACACGCCCTGGAGGGGGGGGGGGGGCGGATTTCGCCCCCTATGATCTAGAAAACTAAGCAACGTAGCGACAAGAAGAAAACGACGTTAGTTAGCTCGAGACAAGCTCTTTCAAAAGTATCTTTTCATTTTTTTCTCAGGTCAATATTGAGGTCACCAGAGGTCATCAAGGGTCAGATTTTCACATTTTCAAGACTTTCGCTTCGAACACCCCCAAATATCTCTTGAACTATGATAGTTAGCAGCAAAAAAGAGCAATCTAAAGCGCTTGCAAAATTCAATAGACATAGGTGTCCTCATATTTGAGCTCAGGTCAATAGTTTAGGCTTCATAGGTCATCGAATGTCAAAAAGGTGATTTTTTGGCAAAACTGTTTTTCGCAAATAACTTTTTACCTAATAAAGATAATGCAATAGTGTTTACGCCATCGTGTTTACCTCGTCACGGCACTTCGAATCATATTCAAGGTGACCGGGTTAAGTCAACTGAGAAATTTTACCTCAGGTCAAGGTCAAGTGGTGACCCAAGTTGTTAGTCATGTTGCATATTGGGAGACGCGTCTCGACGAGACAAACACATTGATACCATTTTCTCTTCTCTATCTTCATTATGTCGATAGTTATTGCCAAAACAGTGTTGGCGGTCACGAAATTGACCTGACCTTAGGTCACCGATATTAGAAATCCGAGATAAAGAAATTATTAATATCTATGACCTTAGAAGGTCCTGCAAGATTGAAACCGATCAGTTTAAAACTGTGGCTGTGGTACTACTACAAACGTTTTGGAGTTGAGGTCATCACGTGGCCTGGTCTGATGACCTGACCTGAGATGACCCGAGGTCAATAATTGTAGATAATGTGGGAAGTTTATTGCTGAACAGGGGTGCAAAACACGGCGGCTCTGCGCGCCGCTGTTTATGCGCTATCCTCGAAAAACCGGAGGGGGCGGATTTCGTCCCCCCCCCTCCTCCTCCAGGGCGCGTGACAAGGAGATGTCAGTTGGAGGCGAGAGTGTAGTAGCACGGAAGCGTGCGATGGTTTAAATTTTAGGTCACGTTTGCTGTCTGTGATGTGGCTGTGGGTCAGTGTTCGTCACGAGCCCACCAACCCCCAGCCCGGCCCGGCCCAGGCACATGAACACCAAGCCCAGGCCCGGACCTGGCCCGGCCAAATTTATAATATTGAGGCCCAGGCCCAGTCCGGCCCGTTCAGATTAAACATATAAATATTTTCACAACATTTTCAATCACTATCCTAGCATATTTACTTGTATACTATAAATGTAAAACAATGAACCAATTATGCTAACCAAAAGCAAACAAAAAGCCACAGCCACAGCAACAGTGTGTTGCTGTGGAAGTGAACTGCTGGTTGAAATATTTGTCAGCTCTGACCTGAACTTCAATATTCTCAGCCCAGGCCCGTCCAGAGCCCGGTGATTTCCTTAAAGTTGAGCCCCAGCCCAGGCCCAGCCCAGGCCCAGCCCAGGCCCAGCCCAGGCCCAGCCCAGGCCCAGCCCAGGCCCAGCCCAGGCCCAGCCCAGGCCCAGCCCAGCCCAGGCCCAGCCCAGGCCCAGCCCAGGCCCAGCCCAGGCCCAGCCCAGGCCCAGCCCAGGCCCAGCCCAGGCCCAGCCCAGGCCCAGCCCAGGCCCAGCCCAGGCCCAGCCCAGGCCCAGCCCAGGCCCAGCCCAGGCCCAGCCCAGGCCCAGCCCAGGCCCAGCCCAGGCCCAGCCCAGGCCCAGCCCAGGCCCAGCCCAGGCCCAGCCCAGGCCCAGCCCAGGCCCAGCCCAGGCCCAGCCCAGGCCCAGCCCAGGCCCAGCCCAGGCCCAGCCCAGGCCCAGCCCAGGCCCAGCCCAGGCCCAGCCCAGGCCCAGCCCAGGCCCAGCCCAGGCCCAGCCCAGGCCCAGCCCAGGCCCAGCCCAGGCCCAGCCCAGGCCCAGCCCAGGCCCAGCCCAGGCCCAGCCCAGGCCCAGCCCAGGCCCAGCCCAGGCCCAGCCCAGGCCCAGCCCAGGCCCAGCCCAGGCCCAGCCCAGGCCCAGCCCAGGCCCAGGCCCAGCCCAGGCCCAGCCCAGGCCCAGCCCAGGCCCAGCCCAGGCCCAGCCCAGGCCCAGCCCAGGCCCAGCCCAGGCCCAGCCCAGGCCCAGCCCAGGCCCAGCCCAGGCCCAGCCCAGGCCCAGCCCAGGCCCAGCCCACGCCCGGCCCATGGCCAATAGGGTCGGCCCAGCCCGTGACGAACTCTGCTGTGGGGTCTCATCTCCGTAATGAACTGTCAATGCTATAATGTGGTGGTGGATTGGGGTTTTAGGGTATTGCAACTCTTGTGGAAGAATGCTATATGTTACATCAATTGGAATACATGATGTTTCGATGAGGTGCCATTTTGTCTTGAGTCTTGACCAGTGTTATGCTGTTTTTATTTCGTCAGCCTGGTCCAAAGAGCACCACCAGGAGATCTCTCCGGCGGAGATGGCGGCAAAGTTCCCTGAACACGTCAAGATCTTCCAACATTTGGCCAAGTCTGGACATCATGACGATCACCACAAGCATGCCCACGATGATCACGGTCATCATGATCACCACAGTCATGATAAACACCATCACCAGTGATGGGATCGTGAGCAGGATCATCGCGCAGTGGTGGAGCATGTTCGCCTGCCAGCTGTGCTCACTGCGAGGAACGATGCATTCAATACAAATGTCCTTCAGTTGTGCGGTTTTATTGTTTCAGTGTATTTACAAATGCGTCGTAAAATCTACCAGGCAAACAAGAATTGATTGGCAAATTTATATACCTCTGCTGTTTCATGACCGAGAAGAGATAGAGGGATAGAAAGAAATGGGAGATATGGAGAGAGAAAGAGAAAGAAGGACGAAGTAAAAGCATAAATAAAGGAACCGACAGATAGGGCAAGACGACAAAGTTGTGATAACATTTAATGGTGTTACGCCCGTTTATGGAAGCCCGTTTATACGCTAAAAAGTAATTAAAATCAAAATAAGTGTGTCCTTACACACATAATGAGCGGATTGTATTTGTATTCACTGGAGACCTTAGTGTTTTCTGCTTCTATTGGCAATAGAGCTATAGAGCAAAACAAAAATCGACTTTCCATACAGTTTCCATACAGTTTTCCAGACGCGTTTCCATACAGACGCATTTTTAATCTGACAAATACTTTGCAACATTGTAAATATACTAATCTAGTAATCTGCAGATGACCATGTTTATTTGTCCTTTTTGTTATGCTGTTATTTGTAATCCCCATCACCTTTAAAAGGCACGAGTGAATGTTTCGCATGGCACAAAGACAGCAGGCTCTCAAGAAATTCAGCAAAATATTTGGATCCAAATATTTACTCCATCTTAGAGAGAACCCCTATAGGAACTTGCAGCAGCCTTTGATTTGAATCTGGTTATCACGAGTAAATGGTGCATTGATGCGTGTTCCGGGTCAATATTTCTGCAAATCGAAAGTTCCTAAGCTTAATGGTACAAGTGCAGACAAAAACAGTCCAGCACTATAGATGGTGGTGACAGCCAGCGACAATGCGCCCGAACCGGCTACAAAACTAAGTCAACAGTAGCTGTGGTTGTGTAACTTATTTTAAAGTAAAATAAGTGTTTTGGCTGTGAAATGCAAAAGGTGTTGCGGAAATGGCCAGGGAAGCCGCTTACCGCTTTTGTGCGTTGATGCATCATAATGTGTTTGGTCAAGATAAATGATGCATCATAATTTGTTTGGTCAAGATAAAGCCACTTCGGCCCGCTCGGACCACTGCACACTGCGCACCCATGGGATAAAGAAGAAGGGTAAAACGGGACAAAGTGGAACGCCGACAAGGCGACCGTCCATGGACTTGCAGGACCCTTCCCTACTGCGCGATGCTGAGGGTAGGGCCCAAGCCACGAGGACGGTCATCAAACCCGAAGGGCGGCTCCCCGGCCACCAAAACTGGTGGAGCGGCCATCAGTCCCGGGCTGAAGAACATTGTTCACCTTAACCCTCGCCCGTGCAGCGTCCGATCAGTGCATGACCGTGCAGGGGGGGGGGGGGGGACACCCCCTAACGTTTCGCCCCTAATTGAGCTAGAGCTTCGATTAAAAAACGAGCGTGTTGCTTGTCACGAGAGGAAGCCATTAACATTCGAGTTTAATGTCCTAGGTCATTAGGTGACCTCTGAGGTCATGTCAATGACCCAAAAGTTAACCAAATTGTAAATGCGTATAAATAGAATGTAATCGAGCTAGAATCGCGAATGAGCATATCATTATGCTAAATGGGTGCCAAATTTGAAATCAACGTCACAAGATGTCCTAGAAACTGCCAAATTCCAAAAAGGTCATGTCAGGTCATTTGAGGTCAGTGACCTCGGTTGACTTGTGGGGACGCATGACCCCAGTTGAACATATAATTATGTAAAATAGATCCCATATTTGAAATCAACGTCACAAAATGTCCTAGAAACTGCCAGAAGCCAAAAAAGTAATATGAGGTCATCGGAGGTCAGTGACCTAGGTTGACCTCTGAAAAGGTCAATCGAGATCACAACTTCAATGGAAACCACAACTGTCACCTATAAACACGTGTGCATATGCTCTTGAGCAACAAACACTCGGAAACTGCACAAGTTTACAAGGATCAATACTACGGGACGCCAGTTGCGCCTGACATGACCTTGAAAAACAGGTCATAGGTCACGGATCATGTGATCTACAAGTTCAACATTTCAGAATGTGTCAAATTGTTCAAAAGTAGGGTACTGAAAGTTGCATTGCAATCGGTTGATATGTACGCGAGTTATTGCCGAAAAATCGAGGTGGGGTGGTATCCACCCCCGCCCTCCCTGCGCTGGCGAGGGTTAGCCCTTGTCAGTGCGGGAGGGGGGGGGGGCTAATGCCACCCCCTCAGGTTTTTCGGGAATAACTCGTGTATTTATCAACTGATTGCGATGAAGCTTTCGATACCCTACTTTTAAACGATTTGGCACATACTCTAAAAAATTCCAACTTCTGCTCCATAGGACCCGTGACCTATGATATGTTTCTCAAGGGCATGTCAGGCGTAACTGGCGTCCCATAGTATCGATGCTGGTAGCTTGTGCAGTTGCCGAGTAATGTGTTGTTCAGGGGCATATGCACATGTGTTAACAAGTGGCATTCATGGTTTCCACTGAGATCGTGACCAGGCACGTAGCCAAGGGGGGGGGGGGGGGGGGCGGCGGTGGCGGCCGCCCCCCCCCCCCCTGGAGGCCAGGAGGGCCCTTTTCGGCGCGCGCAGCGCGCCGAAAAGGGCCGACGAGACTGCGCGAAGCGCGGTATCATGGGCTCTTTACCACGCGAAGCGTGGTCTTTAGAGAGTTCAGAGGACTTCAGAGGCCCTTTAGGGCCATCAGGGCCCTCTCTAAAAGACCAGAGGGCCCCTTGGGCGTTCAAAAGAGCCATGTGCATGTCAGAGGGGCCTCTGGACAGACCGAAAGGGCCTCTGGGCGGGTCAAAGGGCCCCCTGAGCACGTCGAATGGCCCCCCTGAACACGTCGAATGGGCCCCTAGCCAGCACAGAGGGGCCCCTGGGCAGGTCGAGAAGCCCCTGGGCAGGTTGAGAGGCACCTGATCATGTCGGCAGGGCGACAAAGCGGCCAGCGCAGTCCCTTGCCAGGCCATAAGGGCCCCTGAGCAGGTTGTAGAGCCCCTGGACAGACCAGAGGGCCCCTGGGAAGTTAAAAAGGCCCTTGTGCAGGTCAGAGGGGCCCCTAGCCAGGCCAAAAGGGCCCCTAGGTGGGTCAGAAGGGCCCCTGAACATGCCGAATGGGCCCCTAGTCAGCACGGAGGGGACCCAGAGCAGGTTGGAGGGCCCTTGGAGCATGTCACAAGGCGACAAAGCAGCCAGCGCAGTCCCTTGCCAGGTCGGAAGGGCCCCTTAGAAGGCTAGAGGGCCCCTGGAGAGACCAGAGGGCCCCTGGAGAGACCAGAGGGCCCCTGGAAAGTTAAAAGGGCCCCTGTGCAGATCGGAGGGCCCCTGACCAGACCGAAAGGACCCCTGGGCGGGTAAGAAGGGCCCCTGAACATGCCGAATTGGCCCTTTGCCAGCACGGAGGGGCCCCAGGGCAGGCCGGAGAGCCCCATGAGCATGTCGGCAGGGCGACAAAGCAGCCAGCGCTGGCCGCTCAGAAGAGTCGCTGGGCATATCGGAGGGGCTCCTGGGCAAGTCAGAGGGGCCCCTGGCTAGACCGAAAGGGTCCCTGGGCCGGTCGGAAGGCCCCTTGAACATGCCGGATGCACTGAAAACATTTGCACCCGCGTAAAGCGAGTAAAACCCGCTGCCAGCGGGTACCCCTACCCACCACCTAATTTGACACCCAGCCAGCGGGTGCGTTTTACCCGCAAACGGCGTGTTAGCTAACCCGCAAATAGCGGTCAGCCAACTCGGACACAGCGGGTATTCAACCCGCAATGTGCGTGTTGTATCCGCCGTGTGCGAGTTATATACCCGTGATATGCGGGTATAGTTACCCGCTGACAGGGCGTCAAATTAGGTGGTGGGTAGGGATATCCGCTGGCAGCGGGCTTATTCTCTGTTGTAGGGTGTTGGAACCCGCACAAAGCGGGTATTTAACTTGCGCTGCACGTGTATACACGCCGTGTGCGGGTTAGATACCCGATGTATGCGGGTATGGCTACTCGCTCAGTGAGTGTCAAATTAGGTGGTGGGTAGGTATATCCGTTGGCAGCGGGTTTTACCCGCTGCCATAGGGTACCCCAACCCGCGCAAAGCGTGTATTTAACCCGCAATGCACGTGTATACCCGCCGTATGCGGGTTACATACCCGATGTATACGGGTATGGCTACTCGCTCAGCGAGTGTCAAATTAGGTGGTGGGTAGGTATACCCGCTGGCAGCGGGTTTTACCAGCTGCCATAGGGTACTACAATCCGCGCAAAGCGTGTATTTAACCCGCAATACACGTGTATACTCGCCGTATGCGGGTTACATACCCGATGTTACCCAAATTTACCCAACATATCTTATAGTAACTATGCAAAAGAATGGCATTCAGGGAAAAAAGCTGGACTGAGGCAGAAAGGTTGTTCATGGTTATATAAATTGCTATTGTTTAAGTTGGAAGTGAGTTGTTAAAAAGGTGACAGAAGTATTATTATAGGACATAGGTATATAAATTGAAATGCATCACAGCTTAGTGAAATGCAAGAGGGAAGACCGATGACCTTAAGGTAAGAGTGTGAATATATTATCAAGATATCCTGTTCCAACAAAGCTTCATATTCTGCACAATCAGTATAATACTATTATAATATATAATAATCTGAATACAGGAACCAGGCACCTACATATGCATGTCCATTGCCCAATAGTTATAGTTACAGCCTGCAGGCCATGGAACGCAGATGAATGCATGCCAATTCAAACGGATTATGCTCATGCTATATAGGTTTTATCAATCGATTTACAAAAACACCTCCTGATATTTAATAACATACACAGCATAATGTAACTAAAAATATTTGCAAAACCTATACCTCCAGACACGATATCACTCTCCGAAACACCCTGCACCTCCACCACCGCACTCGCGATGTTGCGACCGTTGCGACCGACCGTTGTGATTTGCGACGGTCACCATGGCAACACGTAAGCGCGCGATTTGCAGATTTTGACCGTTGAAGGTAACCCGCGTAAGACGTGTTAAAAAACACGCATGTATCGAGTTACCGTGATCGCTTACAGTGGGTAAGTGTGACGCTAAGCGTGTACCCAATGTCATCGGGTGCGGCTCCAAATGCACCCGCTGCTGGCGAGTGCTTGGCACCATTGGTGAAGGGTAGCTGAAACCGCGCATGCCGGGTAAATATGTTACCCGAGTGTGGCAGGCAGCTATCCCGCAAGATGCGAGAGAGGGTGCCGCTAATAACGAGTTGGTCGGATAAATGCAGGTAAGCTAACGGGTAATATTTTTACACGGTGGCATTAACACTTGCACAGCAGATAATCCGACCGAAATATCTGCGTTAAGCGGGCTAACTCTCAGTACCAGGGTGCAAATGTTTTCAGTGTGAGTTCCTAGCCAGACTGGAGGGGCCCCTGGGCAGGTCGGAGGGGCCCCTTGAACATGCCGGATGAGTTCCTAGCCAGACTGGAGGGGCCCCTGGGCAGGTCGGAGGGGCCCCTGGGCAGGTCGGAGGGGCCCCTTGAACATGCCGGATGAGTTCCTAGCCAGACTGGAGGGGCCCCTGAGCAGGTCGGAGGGGCCCCTGAGCAGGAGCGGCGGATTGCGGGGAGGCAGGGTACCCAAAATGCCCCCCAGTCGAAAATCCTGGGGGCATAAGGGTAACTTTGCCCCCCCCCCAGATTTTAGCATGCTCAATCTGGGGGCAAAATGACCCCCCCCCCCCTCCTCAGGATTTTCAACTGGGGAGGGGGTACCCTGCGCCCCGCAATCCGCCGCCCCTGCCCCTGAGCATGTCGGCAGGGCGACAAAGCAGACAGTGCAGTCCCTGGCCAGGTCGGAAGGACCTCTGAACAGGCCGAATGGGCCCCTTGACACACAAGAGGGGCTTCTTGGAAGGTCAGTGGAGTCCCTGGCGAGACCGGAAGGGTCAAAGCACGTAGAGATCCCAGATGAAGATTAAATACAAAGAGGACTTACTCCACAATACAAATATTAAAAGCGGAGCTTTCGGGTATATTGTAACACCCTTCGTCAGGGTGCTACATTATACCCGAAAGCTCCGATTTTAATATTTCCTGTAGAGTAAGCCCTCTTTGTATTATATATATATATATATATATATATATATATATATATATATATATATATATATATATATATATATATATATATATATATATATATATATATATATATATATATATATATATATATATATCACCCACTCCATATCATGTCTTTTCGCTTCGCGGATCCCAGATGAGTCCCTGAACAGGTCGGAAGGGCGTTGAAAAGGTCAAAGGGGCCCCTAGACGATATGAAAGGACATTGGGCCTTTCAACAGTAAGAATACAGTTGTACATGGAATAAAACTCAAAATTTTCGCGCCCCTCCGCGGCGCAATTTAACTACATATTCAATTATATGCGGGTTAGGAAAAAATCACCCCGTTTCTCGGCGCATTTATGTGTTATGTTGTTACTTTCCTATATCATTGGGCAAAATAGTTCACTTTAACACTTTTTACCGCACTTTTAAGCGCACAATATAGCAATTTTAGAGGACCGCACCATACGCAATGCGAGGCATTGATGAGAACGCATATCCAGGGCATAAGGCTCAAAATTTTCGCGCCGCTTCGCGGCGCAATTTGTTTCAGAGTTCCAGGTCTTGAGCTTAAAAAATATTCCAAGTTGGTATAGCTGATTACAAATTGGTGTCGCTGGTTCCAAAGTGGATATGGCAGTTGCTAACTCCAGCTTCTAAAAGTTGGCATGGCCCATGCCATACCTGTCATACTGCATTTTCCATCCTTGTAACGTGCCTTTTCATCGGATTATTATATATATATATATATATTTTTTTTTTTTTTGGGGGGGGGGGGGCCTTTCAACGCTTGGGAAGGGGCCCTTTCAACGCTCGGGAAGGGGCCCTTTCGAGGCGCCCCCCCCCCCTGGACGAAATCCTGGCTACGTGCCTGATCGTGACCTTGGTTGACCTTTTCAGAGGTCAACCGAGGTCACCTCTGTCTCGATGACTTGATACCCATCTCCTCGATGACTTGATATGATGTTTTTGGACTCTGGTAGTTTCTAGGACATTTTGTGACGCTGATTTCAAATTTGTCATCCATTTTACATTATTGTATGCTCCACTGGGGTCATTCACTTGCACAGGTCAACCGAGGTCACTGACCTCCGATGACCTGAGATGACCTTGTTGGACTCCGGTAGTTTCTAGAACATTTTGTGACGCTGATTTCAAATTTGGCACCCATTTTGCATAATTATATTCATTCATTCACGATTCTAGCTCAATTATAATTAAATATTTTTAATACATGCCCAATTTGGATGACATCCGGGTCATTGACATGACTTCAGAGGTCACCTAATGATCCAGGACCTTAAAATCGGGTGTCATCGGCTTTCTCTCATTACAAGCACCACGCTCGTTTTTTTAATCGAAGCTCTAGCTCAATTAGGGGCGAAACTCCTGGGGAGGTCGACCCCCCCCCCCCCCACACACACACCCTTGACGGTCACGTAGGTACCGGACCCGGTACTGGAGAGGGTTGCATGCTTCGAACTGAGATAGCAGAGTTATCGTGCGCGCCAAAAAATTGAGTGTCGTGAGAGAAAAACACTCGCTGTACTCAATAACTTCGACATCAAACCGAAAATAATATAGGCATTCAGCGGTTTCGTACTTCTGAAACAGGCCAGTTACGGCCCCCCTGTTGAATGACATCTGTTGGTACACTCTCTGACACAGGGCAGGTCCCTTATCCCTTGGCGCCGCGCCAATACCCGAGTAGCCCGCTCTCGGCCGCCCACACAGCGCGGCCGACCCCTGTCAGTAGAGTTCTACACGGGGCGGCTAGCCCCACGGACGGCTGTGCCCTACGGCTGTGCCCTACGGCTAATGGGGCGGGCTGGGCCGAAAAATCTCCAGAACAAGGCCACGGCTGTGGCTACAGCTGTGGTCTAGCTGAGTTGTTTTAATCATACTTCCAAAAGCAACAGTACCTTGCATATAAATTAATATGTTGCTGTAGTGGTTAGACACACAACATAACAATATTTTACCACATACAATAGTCCTGTTTCCATGAGACTTGCTTTCAGGATTGGATTACAAATGGGGTTACTGAATCCGGATTACAGGGGGTGTTTCCATGCACTATGGTACAAAAAGAGAATTTAGGATCGGATACCCCCATCCCAATTTGCTGCCGTAATCTCGGATTTGCGACACATATGGCGCTGTTGCGGCGTTTTCCTTCATCGCCAAAAAAAAACGCCAGTGAGCGCAGTCGCCGTTAGTGAATATGCATTGGTGAATATCGTTCGTTGGTTTTGTAGGTACCTGCTAGTGCTGTCGCTTCGTTTTGTTTTGTTATCCAACCAAGACTACGACTGATAAAGCATGGATCAAGAGGACACAGCTCTGGGAGTCGCTCTTATGCTAACTTTCCTTGCCTTCTTGAACTACAGTGTGCATTGTATTAACGTCAAGAGGAATTTGCGAGATCTGCATCGAATAAGGGTGATGAGGCGAAGACTAGTGGCAAACTGGGGAAAAAAAAAGAATGATCCTGCGAGCGGCAGAAATGGTGGTAGCCTCATCTCGATCAAGATGCCGTAAGCCGCCTCGCCTCGTATGTGGATGAAACCACGTTTGAGTATTTGGTTTGAAACCGAAGTCATGGGGTGGTGGGAAGACGATCGATGGCTCAGCAACTTTCGAATGAAAAAATCCTCTTTCTTCAAATTGTGTGACCTGCTTCGAGGCCATATGGCCCCACAGGCAAACCATGTACGTGAACCCATATGTCTGGAGGCAAGGGTTGCCATGTGCTTGTATAACTTGGCTAGCTGTGGGGAATATCGAGTGACAGCCAACCAATTTGGATACCTCAAGACTTCAGTAAGTATTTTCTGGTTGCAAACCATTTAATTCAGGCGCAGATCCAGGATTTCGTTCAGAGGGGGCGCCACATACAAAACGTTGGGTATCGCTGGTATTGGTAGGGCAGATCTCACTTCCATAAACACAAAACACTGTAGGTAGTGTGACGAGCCTGAACAAGTGGCGGGTGGTGCAGCCAGCTTGATGATGTAATTTGGAGGGTATACTTAATGGCGTAGTGATGGCGGGAACCGGAGTCACTGGCCGCCGGCCTTACCACTGTGGCGGAGGTACACGACCGACCAACACGGCGGGACCATGAGCTCTACGTGCCTAGGTCCCGCACCGAGATGGGCAAAAGGCGATTTGTTTGCCGGGCGCCTGTCTTATTCAACACTATCCCGCCTGAGCTTTTGCGACTCCCTACGCCTCTGTTCGGCTCTCACCTGAGGCGACACTTGCTGGCGGCTACGCCTCGCCCCGACTGAACTGCTATCTATACCCAACGCTACGCTCTGCCCCCCCCCCCCCCCCGTGCGCTTTTCTGTTCGCATCTTTACTGCGCCTGTACCGTATCTACGATGCCATTGCTTAAACCTTTTGTCTTTGTTTGTTTGACATGTTTTTTTGTTTTGATTTGTTGTGGGGTTGTAATAGCCACAAGCCGATTGTGGATGACTCCAATACACGTCTGTCTGTCGGCGTAGGCCTGTTTGCTACTCAATCAGACTTAATGGCGTAGACCTGTTTACTGCTTGATCCGACTTAATGGTGAGGTTAGGTTAGTTTATGTACCATAACCTAAACTACCTAACCCCACCATTAAGTCTGATCAAGTAGTAAATAGGCCTACGCCATTATGTATACCCTCCCAGTGACGTCATCAAGCCGGCTGCACCACTGCCCCTTGTACTACGTTCTACATACTATGTTCAGCTGGTGTACAGAAGTGACACCTGCTCTACCAATACCAAAAGTTGCGCCATATGGCGCACTTGGCGGACACAACATGGGCACAACCCAGGCTCGGGGGAGCCCTAGACCTAGATCCGTGTCTGGAATTTGTATGTGAAATATGTGCATGGCTGCTCAAAGATATAGTATTAATTTGAACATGCCAGTGTGTTTGAGCCAAGTCATAAATAAAACAAATATATTTACCATGCAGTCTTCAAATGATGCAAGAAGGTAAAATGTTGCAATCATGTTCATTGGCAGATCTAGAACGGTGGGGGGGGGGGGGGGAATTTCAAAAAGTCTCACACAACTCTGAAAACTCATCGGATTTTGCTTGTTTATGCATTGATAGCTGATTTAGAACAAACTTTCCTTTGTAAAAATTGTTTAGATTTTCTTCTGTATCTTTTTTAGGTGCACAGACATCTGCGGAAGTTCATACAGGCTGTCACAACCTCCATGGGTGACTACATCATGATGCCTGGACCAGAGGAGGCTAAGGACATTGCACTGAGGTGGCAAAGGAAGTTCACCTTCCCACATGTGTTTGGCGCCATTGATGGGACACATGTCCCAATAACAGCTCCGTCTGATGGAGGACGGGACTTCATCAACCGCAAGGGCTGGGCGTCTGTGGTGCTGCAGGCAGTTTGTGATGACAAATACTGGTGAGTGATAATGCGCATGTTTCTTTGTTTCCGTCAGTAGTCTGTCCAGCACATGACTGTTAAGAGCTGACCATGTGTGCCATTCAGCAGGTGTTGTTTGAGAAGTGACTGCTGTTCAGCAGGTGTTGTCTCACTTGTCTACTAGGGTGGTCCTTGCGTAGGGGGTTAAATTTTGAGTAATACAATTTTCCCCTCCCAACTTGTTTAATTACTAGAGAAACGTCTTTGTGTAAAGGTATTTTAAAATCAAATAGTGTTTACCCAGTGCTCAACGACCATGAAGTTTCACCCCAGGTGCCCAGAGAGCCAGCGTCTGGGTCCCCTGGCCCTGCTGACCCCACCTAACCTGACCCTGCTGACCCCACTTAACCTGACCTTGCTGACCTCACCTACCCTGGCCCTGCTGACCCCAACTAACCTGGCCCTGCTGACCCCACCTAACCTGACCCTGCTGGCCCCACCTAACCTGGCCCCGCTGACCCCAACTAACCTGGCCCTGCTGGCTCCACCTAACCTGACCTTGCTGACCCTGGCTGGCAGCAGGGTCAGGTTCGAAATCTGATACGAAATTCAACACCTAACCTGGCCCTTTCCACCTGCTTTCCAGCAGGTGGGTGTTGTGCCTTCCAGCAGGTGGTGTGTGAGAGGTGACTGTACCTTCCAGCAGGTGGTGTGTGAGAGGCGACTGTGCCTTCCAGCATGGCCCTGATGACCCCACCTAACCTGAGGCATGTTCACGGGGTCTGCGGCCACCACGGCTCCCGCGGCCAAAAGGGCGGGGCTTAATCGTCATCCTATCACGAAAGAGCAGATCCGGGAGGAGAGACTCTCCGCTCTGCGGCTCCTGCGGTTGCTCGGGAGCAGCCGCAAAAGAACTTCGACATAAATGGCTCGCGTCTGACAAAGGTTGCGCACTGTTTTGTTGATATCGCAGCTCACTGGCGATTGTTTGACCAAAAATGACAACTCGTAGTGACTCGTAGATATTCATGTAGTTGAGTGGTTTTGAAAAACATTGAGGGTTTTCATGAAATTGCCTTTTCGTTGCGAACGCTACACGCGCCATTTATCGGACGCCATCAGCGGCCGCAAAAGTGTTAAAAGTTCAAATTAAGCTCCGCCTCCTGGCCGCGGGGGCCGCAGACCCCGTGAACAGGCCTCTGGCCCCACCTGACCCTGCTGACCCTGCTGCTAACCTGACCCTGCTGATCCCACCTAACCTGGCCGAGCTGACCCCAGCTGACCTGGCCCCGCTGACCCCAGCTGACCTGGCCCTGTTGACCCCACCTAACCTGACATGATGTTACATCATGATTGTGTTTTATCGTCTGTTCCGCAGTTTCCGAAGCATCTACTGCGGAGCGCCGGGCAGCTGGCACGACGCAGCTGTCCTCCGACTCTCCACGCTTTTTGTGAGGAGTGACAAGATTCCAAAGGTTTGTCATTGACCTCTGTCCTTACATCCTGGCAATGCACGAGACCACACCGAAACTTGGGATGACTTGTCCATTTGCACTCTTGAAGATTGATTGTCACTGGCAAACTTTTTTTCCCAACGCTTGGTGATCCTATGATTGTATCATGTTCTGCATATGTGGGAACAATACTGTGCCATTCATTTCCATCTTTCTTGAACCGCTATCCTGCGCCGAGCGATCAAAGTTCATCCTATTCTTTAACATTAGCGCGACCCTAACGCCGCCCTGGTGGCCAATGCGGAACTATGTCCATCGCTGTTGTTTATTGCTATAGGATCTTTTCGAAAGTAAATAACCCTGGTCCCTGTGCAAATGTCATATTCGTATTCCCGAATGTCAATGTTGTAATTTAAGCAGCGATATGAACCATGTCTACGATGCATATGGTTGAGCTCGCACTGACTTTTGACAATGTCGGATTTTTGATTTTTGTTTTACCCCGTGACCTCGTGACCTAGTTTTCAAATCAAATTTCAAAACAATATCACCATTTTTGACTGGCTTATGACTCCTATTTTTGACTGGCTTATGGTATGAGCACTGACATCTATATAATACCTAGGCCCTGATCGATGTGCGTCAGCACGTTTTGTCAGCACAGCCTGAGATGGCCTACCTTTGTGGTCACGTCATTCTGCGTACATGACGTAGGCAGCATACTGGGTCGTGATTGGTGGGCAGGCAGAATACTGGGCCGTGATTGGTGCTGACAAACGTACTGATACACATCGAGCAGGGCCCTAGACATCCAACTCACGCCGGACGTCCTGCTCCCACACTGCACAGGGTTATTTACTTTCGAAAAGATCCCATAGCCAACAAACAACAGCGACAGACATAGTTCCGCATTGGCCGCCAGGGCGGCGCTAGGGTCGCGCTAATGTTAAAGAAGAATATGATGAACTTTCATCGCTCGGCGCAGGATGGTGGTTAAAGAAAGATGGGAATGAATGGCACAGTATCGTTCCCACGTATGCAGAACATGATACAATCATAGGTTCACCTTGCGCTGTGATGAGTGACACACCCTACTGTAGAGGTTGCGTGGTATCAATGAATGGTATAACAGCTGCTGGCCTTTTCAACTTTGGACAGGGCGTATTTTATCATAGTAACTGGGGTGGCAATTGCCACCCCAGTGACGGCACTTTGCCACCCCAGCTAAAAAGATGCTGAAACGCCCCTCTCGGCGATAAAGTAGCCCCCGGTAGATGAGGCCGCCCCTTTGCATCAAAGAACGCCAATCCAAATTAAAATACCGTCCATTTCAGCAGGGCCGCAACCACCTATACGGACAGTACGGAATGTCCGTACCGGCGCCCGCCCATGGACCATTTTTGTTTTGCAATTAGCAACAGGACAGGCATCAGTGGCGTATAGAGTATACGGTCATTCAGGGCATGACCTGGTCCTTTCGACCCGACGAGGCGCCCATGCAACCCGGCAGCGCTCGCCCGGAAGCGGCGGAGGCGGTGGCGGCTCGACCGGAAGCGGCGACAGCGGCGGCGGCTCGCCCGGAAGCGGCGGCGGCTCGCCCGGAAGCGGCGGCGGCGCTCGCCCGGCAGCGGCGGTGGCTCGCCGGGCGGCGGTGGTGGCTCGCTGGGCAGCGGCGATGGTTTGCCCGGCGGCAGCGGTGGCTCGCCCGGCAGCGGCGGAGGCTCGCTGGGCAGCGGCGGTGGCTTGCCTGGCGGCAGCGGTGGCTCGCCCGGTAGCGGCGGCAGCGGCGGCGGCTCGTCCGGAAGCGGCGGCAGCGGTGGCCGCTCGCCCAGAAGCGGCGGAGGCGGCGGCGGCTCGCCCGGCAGCGGCGGTGGCTCGCCGGGCGGCGGTGGTGGCTCGCCGGGCGGCGGTGGTGGCTCGCTGGGCAGCGGCGGCAGCGGTGGCGGCTCGCCCGGAAGCGGCGGTGGCTCGCCCGGCAGCGGCGGTGGCTCGCCGGGCGGCGGTGGTGGCTCGCTGAGCAGCGGCGATGGCTTGCCCGGCGGCAGCGGTGGCTCGCCCGGCAGCGGCAAAGGCGGTGGTGGCTCGCTGGGCAGCGGCGATGGCTCGCTCGGCGGCAGCGGTAGCTCTCTCGGCAACGGCGGTGGCTCGCCGAGCGGCGGCGGTGCCTCGCCCGGCAGCGGCGGTGGCTCGCCGGGCGGCGGTGGTGGCTCGCCTGGAAGTGGCGACAGCGGTGACGTTGGGACACGGCCACACGACGTCACACAGACGGACGAGAAGTGTCCGGGTCGCCCGCACCGCACACATGTCCGCGTCCGCGCCGGACAGTCTTCGGGAGCGGCGTGCAACGCACGACTGCCGCAGTCCCCGCAGGAGGCCAGTTGCCGTAGCGCAGCTGCGACAGCCTGTCGCTCGGCCGCGGTCAAACCTGGCTCCCAGGAGACGTGGAGAGTGTCAGCGTACAGGTCCTCCCGGAGCTCCTCCAACCCAAGTCCCTCCAGCAGCCCCGGGACGCTGGACAGAAGGCAGAAGTCTTGGAACCTCAGCTTCCAGATGTCGAAGGCGTCGTTCCGTAACCCTGCAGGCCGCGTCATGTTCGAGTCTCGTCCACCTCAAAGATGAGATCCTCGCTCGTAGGTATATTGTTGGTACAGACAGATGATCGCGGGACGCACACCACCTCGCGCGAGCCCAGTCCGCGCGGCACTTCCTATTCTTTAACATTAGCGCGACCCTAGCACCGCCCTGGTGGCCAATGCGGAACTATGTCCATCGCTGTTGTTTATTGCTATAGGATCTTTTCGAAAGTAAATAACCCTGGTCCCTGTGCAAATGTCATATTCGTATTCCCGAATGTCAATGTTGTAATTTAAGCAGCGATATGAACCATGTCTACGATGCATATGGTTGAGCTCGCACTGATGCGAGGAAACTTTTGACAATTTCGGATTTTTTATTTTTGTTTTACCCCGTGACCTCGTGACCTAGTTTTCAAATCAAATTTCAAAACAATATCACCATTTTTGACTAGCTTATGACTCCTATTTTTGACTGGCTTATGGTATGAGCACTGACATCTATATAATACCTAGGCCCTGATCGATGTGCGTCAGCACGTTTTGTCAGCACAGCCTGAGATGGCCTACCTTTGTGGTCACGTCATTCTGCGTACATGACGTAGGCAGCATACTGGGTCGTGATTGGTGAGCAGGCAGAATACTGGGCCGTGATTGGTGCTGGCAAACGTGCTGACACACATCGAGCAGGGCCCTAGACATCCAACTCACGCCGGACGTCCTGCTCCCACACTGCACAGGGTTATTTACTTTCGAAAATATCCCATAGCCAACAAACAACAGCGACAGACATAGTTCCGCATTGGCCGCCAGGGCGGCGCTAGGGTCGCGCTAATGTTAAAGAAGAATATGATGAACTTTCATCGCTCGGCGCAGGATGGCGGTTAAAGAAAGATGGGAATGAATGGCACAGTATCGTTCCCACGTATGCAGAACATGATACAATCATAGGTTCACCTTGCGCTGTGATGAGTGACACACCCTACTGTAGAGGTTGCGTGGTATCAATGAATGGTATAACAGCTGCTGGCCTTTTCAACTTTGGCCAGGGCGTATTTTATCATAGTAACTGGGGTGGCAATTGCCACCCCAGTGACGGCACTTTGCCACCCCAGCTAAAAAGATGCTGAAACGCCCCTCTCGGCGATAAAGTAGCCCCCGGCAGATGAGGCCGCCCCTTTGCATCAAAGAACGCCAATCCAAATTAAAATACCGTCCATTTCAGCAGGGCCGCAACCACCTATACGGACAGTTCGGAATGTCCGTACCGGCGCCCGCCCATGGACCATTTTTGTTATGCAATTAGCAACAGGACAGGCACCAGTGGCGTATAGAGTATACGGTCATTCAGGGCATGACCTGGTCCTTTGGACCCGACGAGGCGCCCATGCAACCCGGCAGCGCTCGCCCGGCAGCGGCGACAACGGCGGCGGCTCGCCCGGAAGCGGCGGAGGCGGTGGCGGCTCGACCGGCAGCGGCAGCGGCTCGCCCGGAACCGGCGGCGGCTCGCCCGGAAGCGGCGACAGTTGCGGTGACTCGCCCGGAAGCGGCGACAGCGGCGGCAGCTCGCCCGGAAGCGGCGGCAGCGGTGGCGGCTCGCCCGGAAGCGGCGGAGGCGGCGGTGACCTGCCCGGAAGCGGTGACTCGCCCGGAAGCGGCGACAGCGGCGGCGGCTCGCCCGGAAGCGGCGGCGGCTCGCCCGGAAGCGGCGGCGGCGCTCGCCCGGCAGCGGCGGTGGCTCGTCGGGCGGCGGTGGTGGCTCGCTGGGCAGCGGCGATGGCTTGCCCGGCGGCAGCGGTGGATCGCCCGGCAGCGGCGGAGGCTCGCTGGGCAGCGGCGGTGGCTTGCCCGGCGGCAGCGGTGGCTCGCCCGGTAGCGGCGGCAGCGGCGGCGGCTCGCCCGGCAGCGGCGGTGGCTCGCCGGGCGGCGGTGGTGGCTCGCTGGGCAGCGGCGATGGCTTGGGCAGCGGCGATAGCTTGCCCGGCGGCAGCGGCGGCGGCTCGCCCGGAAGCGGCGGCAGCGGTGGCCGCTCGCCCAGAAGCGGCGGAGGCGGCGGCGGCTCACCCGGCAGCGGCGGTGGCTCGCCGGGCGGCGGTGGTGGCTCGCTGGGCAGCGGCGATGGCTTGGGCAGCGGCGATGGCTTGCCCGGCGGCAGCGGCGGCGGCTCGCCCGGAATCGGCGGCAGCGGTGGCGGCTCGCCCGAAAGCGGCGGTGGCTCGCCCGGCAGCGGCGGTGGCTCCCCGGGCGGCGGTGGTGGCTCGCTGGGCAGCGGCGATGGCTTGCCCGGCGGCAGCGGTGGCTCGCCCGGCAGCGGCGGAGGCGGTGGTGGCTCGCTGGGCAGCGGCGATGGCTCGCCCGGCGGCAGCGGTAGCTCTCTCGGCAACGGCGGTGGCTCGCCGGGCGGCGGTGGTGGCTCGCCTGGAAGTGGCGACAGCGGTGACGTTGGGACACGGCCACACGACGTCACACAGACGGACGAGAAGTGTCCGGGTCGCCCGCACCGCACACATGTCCGCGTCCGCGCCGGACAGTCTTCTGGAGCGGCGTGCAACGCACGACTGCCGCAGTCCCCGCAGGAGGCCAGTTGCCGTAGCGCAGCTGCCTGTCGCTCGGCCGCGGTCAAACCTGGCTCCCAGGAGACGTGGAGATTGTCAGCGTACAGGTCCTCCCGGAGCTCCTCCAAGCCAAGTCCCTCCAGCAGCCCCGGGACGCTGGACAGAAGGCAGAAGTCTTGGAACCTCAGCTTCCAGATGTCGAAGGCGTCGTTCCGTAACCCTGCAGGCTGCGTCATGTTCGAGTCTCGTCCACCTCAAAGATGAGATCCTCGCTCGTAGGTATATTGTTGGTACAGACAGATGATCGCGGGACGCACACCACCTCGCGCGAGCCCAGTCCGCGCGGCACTACCCCGGGCCGGCCGGGTCCGGACCGGAGAGGTCTCGGGGTCGCGGGGAGCGGCCGTGGCGCGCGCTCATTGGATGGCGCTCCCGTGAGGCGGGAGCGTCGGTGAATGCAAACCTGCACCCCCCCCCAAAAAAAAAAAAATCAGGAAAAAATCCACAAAATCTTTTTTTTTGTGTGAATTTCTTAAGCTCGAATACCAAAATAAGGTGACCGTCCAAATCCGCGGGGAAGAAAGTGGGGGTACCTTTTTGCCACAAAAAGATCCCCCACGGAGAGAGGCTGGATCCGCCAGTGGCGTTTTTGGCGTTTTTTTTTGCCGATGGCGCCCCCTCCCCCTTAAGCGAAGGCGCCCCTGATCGCCGAGTTGCCACCCCAGTCAAATTCCCTTAAAATACGCCCTGGCTTTGGCATTATGTAATATTACGTGTCTTCGTCAGCAGCTGGGGTCATGTTGGATTGACGGCGATTTTGTTTGTTTTTAGGAACCGGTCGTCATTGAAGGCATCCCGGTCAACCTGATGATCGTCCGAGATCCTGCGTACCCTCTGCTACCGTGGCTTATGAAAGGCTATCCGTACCACGGGGCGGCGGCCATCAACATGGCAGAGCGCGATTCATTCAATGTGTACATGAATTCTGGGCGAATGCTTATCGAGGGTGCATTTGGTCGCCTCAAAGGTCGTTGGAGAAAGCTTCTAAAGCGTAACGACATGGACTATGGTCAGATGAAATTCCTCATATCTGCTTGCTGCATCCTTCACAATTTTTGTGAGTCACAGGGTGAACAGTTCTTCGATACGTGGCTCCCAGATGATGACATTGATCGACTGTATCCCCAGCCGCCATTGATGCCACACAGAGCGCCTGCTGACAGTACGGCGAACCAAATGCGAGACGCAATTTGTACGCACCTGACCAAACACCATCCACTCAGGAGATCGCAGATGCGCCCATGAAGTACAGCACTTCTCGAATATGGTGCACTGCTGACATATTTGACGATCAGGCTAAGCTGGGTGACTGAGGTGTTCGGCTCAGTGTGAGGAGATATCGGCATACTTGTTCTCTTGTGTCTTGAGGATTATGGAGGATGCAATAATATGGCTAGACAAATGGCATTCGACTAGCAAGTGGCAATGGAATTCATGAGCTTTATCCAGCACCATTTGAGGCGTTCAACTTTGGAATTTAGCCATACCTTAAGCTAGCGGTGAGTCGATGCGCGTCGTAATAGTGGACGATGTGATAGAGCATGTCATTGAAGCTCATCATTGTCGGTGCATCACTCGGCGTCATGAGGTATTCAATACACGGCCGTACACAGTGAGCAGTTGGTGTGTGAACGTGACAGGAGGTTCAGTAGCGATACCGGCAGTGTCCTATAGAAGTGGGCATTATGGGTGGAGAACGGCACTTCATTGATACAATTATCTACAATATCCCATTCCTGAGTTACAGCTCCACCAGAGCACGCCAACCACCTAACTTACCCTCAGTTTCCATCTATAAGCTATCGAGTTAAATATATTTTACCTGTTTACAACTTTTATGCATTTCCTCTGCCAGTTGATACACTTCAGCTCGCAAATGTACGCGTAGTCTTTGTAGATTTAATTGTATACTCTGCGCCATGTTTGAAAACAATCGCAGCACTGCAGCAAGCCCGCAACCCTCGTCTGCCCGAAAACATCTGACCACGCAGGACTGCGCGCCAACTATTGCAAAGTTGCGCACTATTAGCATCGGACCTTGCCAACTTGGCCTGGACAGTACTTCTACACTGTACAGCACATCCGAGCTCGAGCCAAACTTTCAGCCTCCAACTCGTATACTTGACCCGTAGCGGTTTACAGGCAAGACGACAGAGACAGACGGACGAACCTTACTCAAAAAGTGTATTATATATAAAAACGTGTTTTCAGTGCTATTGTACATCATACTTCATATACATACTACAGTGAGGCCGGCGGCAGCTCGGCTAGCGCGAGCAAGACCGGCGGTAGCCTAGCTGGCAGACACCAACCAGTCCGGCACCGCGAGCCCCGGCGCAAGCTAGACGCCGCACGCCGTGCGCCGCCGTCATCGGCGCGGAGATCCAATAGTATATAACAACGTGTGTTCAGTGCTATTGTACATCATACTACAGTGAGGCAGGCGGAAGCTCGGCTAGCGCGAGCAAGACCGGCGGTAGTCTAGCCGGCAGACACCAGTCCGGCACCGCGAGCCCTCTTGAAAGACATGTTAGACAAATAACGAGTATACTCTTGAATTCAGGAACGCGTGCTACTACACACTACATACCAGTTTTCAGCGGCGTGCAGCGCCGTTGCCCATACCACGAGCTCTCTTTCCATCGACCAGTTGAGTAAGCGCGCGCATCATCTGGCCACACAGGGCAAGATGCTGTGCTCCCTGTTCTTCCAGGACTCGCTGCCCACGGATCAGGCTGCCCTCCGAGGCCTTCATCGCAGCCTGGTTCGCAGCCTGGATCGCCGCGTCCTGAGTCAGGCTGGCTTCCATGATCGTGACCAGCCTGTCCAGTGGATCTTCGCGCCGATGACGGCGGCGCACGGCGCGCGGCGTCTGGCTTGCGCCGGGGCTCGCGGTGCCGGACTGGTGTCTGCCGGCTAGGCTACCGCCGGTCTGGCTCGCGCTAGTCGGGCCGCCGCCGACCTCACTGCCATGACCTGCCAGACTACCGCCGGCCTGGGTGGTTCTAGGCTGGCTACCGCCGGCCTGGCTTGCGCTAGCCTGACTACCACCGGCCAGGCTGGTGCTAGTCTGGCTAGCGCCCGCCGGGCTGACACTAGCCAGGAGGCTACCGCCGGCCTCGATGTCACTTGCCGGACTGTCGACGGCCAGGGAACTTTCTACCGCGCTGCTCGTGGTCGAGCTTGATGGCCGTGTAGGAACACGATACGGCGCAGCCCTTTGGCCATACACCGACGAGGCGCTGCTCTCCGCGAAGCCGGCGGACGACGTTCTCCGCTGGCTGTTTGGCCGACTACCGCTCCGCCCTGCCACCGCTGGGTTCAGTGCAGGCGCAGCAGAAGCTCTTGCGGGAGAGCAGCCGCTCAGAAGCGACTCCATCGCTGTGGAAAACAGCAAAACATTACACTACACAACACAACACAACAACAAAACAAACAGCAAAACAACAAAGCATTATGCCGTCGGAGCGCCAGAAACCCCAAATCAGCATGATTAATATTATTAAAGTGACACAAGTCAATCATCGGAAACAATTACAAACACCACCTGCTTGACAGCTAACACGTCTCACACATCACCTGAAAGACAGCATAGTCAGTTCTCAACAGGTAGCACCAGCTGGGTGGCATGCTTTTTGTAATTGTTAATATTGATTCGCCTTCAAGTATTATTTGCTGTTGTTAGCATACCTATGGTTGAGACGTCGTCACCCTCCGATGGTGCGGTGACGTCACCGCGAAACGTGATGACGTCCAGCTCATCCCACGCGTCGCCTGCGCCAGTCTCATGGTGCTCTGCAACAACAAATAATGCAATGTGCAGTGTGCATAATTAATAGTGTGATTGCTATGTGCAAGGAATGCTGACAGGGTTGTGAAAAATCATGGGTTTTTGGTTTAAAAAAAAAATGGTTAAACATGGGTTTGGGCTAACCCTATCCCCTGCAGCTGTGCTTCTGATGTGGAAAAGAAATGAAACGATTGCCGTCCAGACGGTATCGCTACTCTATCTGTTGTCAGATGCAACTATCATGGCTATGGTGGCGCCATCTTGATTGGACCAAATCATAGGTGGCGGGACACACATAACTCCGCCAGATTTGAAGGCAACCATTACTTGTCTAGTGGAGCGGTAACACAGCGGTGTCGATTTTTCTAAATGATTGAGGGGCCGAACAGGGATAAAACCGTGTCACCCTTATTATCTATATAATAAGGGTGACACGGTTTTACCAAAACGACTGCAATTTGCCAAAAATAACATATTTCATGATTGTAAAATAAAATGTAAGGAATATGTACAAGTTTGTTTTAAATCAGTTCTTAACGCAAAAATAAAGCCACACGAGTTTTGGCCTTGTGTCGGACGGCGCCTCAAACCAAAGTTTTGGCCGAGCCTCCGACCGACCAATGGTTTTCAGAATGGCCGAGAATCTCAGAATCTCAAACTGGCACAGGGTCCTCTCGGGCCTGACAACGGCCCTCTTAGTTAAGCCTAGGGAATTATCAGGTATTGCAAAGGCCCTCTCAACTTTCAGCATCTTTGGGGGGCCGAACTCAGCATGGGGGAGAGCCGAGGGCCACTCTAAAAGTATATAAATCGACAGTGTCCAACATTTTAGATTTGGGTGGGAAATGACACCTAAATATGAATAATTTTCCACTCTCGCTCCCCATTTTTGGTGTGAATTTTCCACTCCCAAATTATAAATTGTGATATGGATTCTGACATACATATTAATAATAGACTAAAAATAATTATTTCAAAGAAAACTACTGCTTTTCATATTTAAAACAGAAATCAATATTGTACCATTTTCTACATAATTTTCCACTCTCATGGTCTTTTTTGGGCTCGAATTTTTCACTCTGACATCCAAGCAAAATATGGAATTTTGGGGCACTGAATCGACACCTATGCCTGTACCTATACATATATCAAGTAATCTAAGGGCGGAAAGTATGGGGGGGGGGGCGAGAGCACGTCATTGTGGGGGGGCCGAACTCAACATTCGAACTCAACAGAGGGCCCCCCAAAAGTATATAAATCAACACCGATGAGCTGTCATAACTCCTTTATCATGCAACCAGAGAGGCCTATGATATTATATATTGAAATAGGACCACTGCATGGCGCAGTGTGAATGCTAGAATGAAAGTAATAGTTGAAAGATGGATGTTAAGGCAAAACCCATGCTAGGTTTTTGCCTCCAATTACCCACCCAAAAACCCAGTGGGTCCGATTTTTGTTCATAACAACCCTAGATACTGATGCAGTGTCCCCAGACTAGACAACACATGGTGGCATTTCTGTACATTGCAAAATTAAGGGAAGGGGGAACACGATAAAAATACGCAAGATAGTAAAGAAGAAACAGCCATCATGGCATCGCCAGGTTTTTTAGTAAAATTAAACTAAAAAACCTGAAGAAGTCGTACGAAGACCGTCGGAAGGCACTGGCGCGCTCGGGAGCTGGAGCCCTCCCAGAACTCCCGCACCAGACCCTGCTGGACCGTCTCCTGGGTGGCCGCCCGTCGTCATTGGCGACATCTGGAGAGTTAGGAATTGACTTAACTTTCCCAGCTGATGGTAAGCCATCATGTTAGTTGATGTAACATTAAGACATCCCTGGTTAACATCCACACATAATTGTACAAATCCGAATATATTGCACAAATCCGAATAACCTGGTTCATTGCTTCTTTACTATCTTGCGTATTACTCTTTACGCAAGATCCGCATCTGATCATGCAATTTTTGCGTCATTTTGATACAAATGTTTGTTTTGCCCCATAGGTATATGCCGAGCTCTCCCGCCACCTCCATCAACACAACATCATGGCATCGCCAGAGTAGTGTAAAATTAAACTAAAAAACCTGAAGAAGTCGTACGAAGACCGTCGGAAGGCACTGGCGCGCTCGGGAGCTGGAGCCCTCCCAGAACTCCCGCACCAGACCCTGCTGGACCGTCTCCTGGGTGGCCGCCCGTCGTCATTGGCGACATCTGGAGAGTTAGGAATTGACTTAACTTTCCCAGCTGATGGTAAGCCATCATGTTAGTTGATGTAACATTAAGACATCCCTGGTTAACATTCACACATAATTGTACAAATCCGAATATATTGCACAAATCCGAATAACCTGGTTCATTGCTTCTTTACTATCTTGCGTTTTAAGTAATTCATGACTGATCCATGGCTTTATTGGCATTGTTTTCCTCTTTTTCTTTTTGATTGGGAAATAGGTATCGATTTCGTATTCAATTGCTTAGCTAAATTGGTCAACAGCATCAGCTGGGTGCACAACTGAATAGATAGTTTCTAGCCTAGATGCAATGCGGTGTCTAAAAGGTTCAACCATTGCTGGCGAAAACTGCCTATTAATGAGCCAAGATGATTGTGTTTTGCTTGTAAAACAAAGATTACATGCTAAAATAATAGGCAAATTATCAGAAATCTGTGTCGTCGTTCAATAGTTTGGACGTATCCACTCTGCTCCATTCTTTCAAGAAGACACAGGTGGAGGTTGACCTCATGAAGAAGGGTATGATTACTCAGTCAGAACCAAACAATCAACGATCTGCAGTATGTGGTGGCACAGCAGGCTAAGTATCTGCCCAAATGTCATGGTGAGGTGTCTGGCTCTGGAGAGTCCGCAACTCCAGCACTGTCGCAGGCTGGCAAAGTGAAAATGGGCAAGGACAAGGTGGGGGATAATGATGGGATGCCTCCCATAACATCACAGGCTGATGGGCATCAGGTGAATGCTCAGCAGAATGCAGTGGAACCTGATGCTGGTGGTAGCAGAAACAAGGTGAGGGAAGGTGCTGGAAAGACCTCTGCAACAGTGATAGATGATGGACAACATATGGATGAGCAGAAGGTCACTGCAGAGCCTCAGGCTGGTGGTGGTAGTTATGCTGCAAAGGTGGCAAAATGGAACACCATGTGCAAGGTTAACGGTAAGGTTAAGGCTGTGCCTGCCGATGCTGTGAAAGGTGCATCTCAGAGCAAGACAGGTGTAGCTGGGAAAAGTCCAGTGTGTGGGTCTGCTAAAGGATCAGGGCTTGTTACTGTGAAAAAGGTGACACACAGCATGACCAAGGAGTGACCTGAGCTGCAGTGTGTACACTGTATGTAACTGTATGTAACTATGCAACCCAGATATGGACCCCTGAGGTCTGGAATAAAGTCTTTCATTCGTTCTCTACCATCACACCTGAGTGTGCCATTCCTAGGTAATTGGTGAAAATGCAGTAAATCAACGTGTTACACGTTCCTGATACTCTAGTAAGTCTACTTACAGTAGGGAAAATGTTTTGGTTCATGAATAGGTCGACAAGCTCCGTAATACTACTTACTTGACTGTAACATAAAAATAGTTGTATGTTAGCTTTTTGAAGGACTTAGTTTCACACTATCAGGAAGATACCATAGCTCTGGCCAGAGGTACCAAAAAGCAAAGGCACCTACACAAGCTGCAGGCATTGCCTAAAGTCAAGAAGTCAGTTATGTATGGTTGCTATTCAAGTTATCTTCATTGTCAAAAGCAATTAATGCTATCATTTGTTTTACCTTAATCACCCAAAACAATGCATATCAAACCCAGGTTGATCAGGTCTATGTTGACAGTGACAGTGAGAAGTAGGCAGCTGACAGCTAATCATCACAATTTTGCACACTTTACCTCTTTTTCAGGTAGGATACTTTACTAAGAAAAATGACGGACCACTAAAGTTTCACAGAGCAGCAGCAGGTGTCAACAGAATGCATAGACAGTGATGGCATATGGTTCTGGTATGGATAGAAGGAATGAGTAATGGAAATCCTTGAATCAGTTCACCACTATGAAATTCCAACTTTCCACCCCGCATCGTGGCTTGCCATATCAGCAAATAGGCCCAGGACAAGACACCACCCAGGGCTCCACAAGTCAAGAGGTCCCAGTCAATATCATGGGATAGCCAATGACCCAGACAGACCAAGCCCTGGGTCATTGGGCTTGGTCTGTCTAGGACTAACACACAGGAGTTAGACCAATTCATGGTAAGAGTGTGTGGACTGGTTGTTGGTGATCCAGCCTTCTTGGGTGGTGACCCAAGAAGGCTGGATCACCAACAACCAGTCCACACACTCTTACCATTAATTGGTCTAACTCCTGTGTGTTAGTCCTGCACAGAGCCCCCCCCCCCCCCCATTGCAAACTGTGGGCACACAGCTACTAGGCACTCATAGTAACTGTGCCAGCACAGGTGTTACAAAACTCATTCACTAATAAAACATGCCGAAGCACAGGTGCCAAGGCACTCATTCACTCATAAAACATGCCAAAACACAGGTGCCAAGGCACTCATTCACTCCTTTGTGCAAAGCAGAGGGCGTCACCAGCTCACACCAGGGGCCAAGCACAGGACACCTAGGAGTATCAACAACTGGGGTCAAACCAATCATGTGGTGTGTGTCATGGAGGAAGATGAGCAACCAACCCAAGAGCAGACAAAGCACACCCGTATCACAGCCACACAACTGACAGTAGACAATGACATCTTGACATCAAAGCCCACAACAGAGCCCATGGGAGATGCACCCATTCCGAACCCAGACACCGCTAAAGCAAGCCACGTGACATCAAATACACAATTAGTGATGTGTGGCTCTGACTTGATTGCGCCCCCAGCTTGACGGCCAGGCACAATTAATTCCTCCAGATCATGCAGGCGACTGGCAACATGTCCTGTGGGGATATTCCTAATTGTTTGTGACTGAGAGAATCTCTGCTTAGGTATGGTATCATACATGCCAGGAGCACTCAGGTGGTGGAAGGTGTAGTTCTCGCTGGTAGCTCTGGCTTGGTGCGTCAAGGATTGAATGGTACATGGTATTCTCATCCCAGTCTGGATCTATATGCACATACCTCTGCTCCCTGGAGCCACGCACATAGATGTTACCATTACGTGTATGATAGCTCTTGCCTGGTTCTCTTACCTGGTTGGGTTCCCATTGGTCGGATAAAATAAAATCAAGGGGACAGGGTAAAAGGAAAGGAACCCTAGACTCTGAGACGTGCCGGTTCTTAAAGTATTAGTCAATTAACAAGGATAGGGCAGTTCCTAACCGGAAATTGTGCGCCTCCCAATTTGATTGGCAATGACATAGCCATTATTCATGAGAACAATTTGGAATAATTAACACATAAATATAGATGATGGATTTATAAATATAGCCTATGGATTTGACTATCATGCAAAATCGTACAGACGGTCATGTAGACAGGATTGCAGCACACGCTTGAAGCAAGCAGATTGGGAGCACACACAGCGGTAGTTGGTAGTGAGTTCCACACGGTAGTACAACGAACATGGAAAACCGCTTCCTGACGTCAGTATGAGTGAATATCGGGAACACCTTGAAGCAGTGACCTCTAGTTCGACTTTGGGGAGCGATGCCCAAAAGATCCTCAGGGGATAGGCAAGATTTCCCATTGAAAATCTTCCAGCACTGAATTAGGTCAGCACGCAGTAGCCTACCTTGCACAGAGTAAAGGTTCAGTGCCTTTAAACGATCAGCATAGCTTAGGTCGCCCAACCCCAAGATGTGATTATCCATTTTCTCTGTACGTTCTCCAAGAGACGCAAGTCTTCAAGGTAGCTAGTAAACCAGACGCATGAACAGTACTCTATGATGGGTCGGATATGAGTAGTGAGCAGGAAGAGCATGAATTCAGGGGATCGGCAGACAGTTGACTACAGGAAACTTTGGGCTAAACCGCCTGCCTTGTGGGCAACAGTCTGGATGTGCTCATGGAATTTCAGATCTGTATCTATAGTAACTCCAAGGTCGACGTGGGAAGTGGCCGGGTGTATTTGCAGTCCATTAAGGTAATACAGAGGAGGTGTAAGATCAGCACATCGTTTAGAGAATCGAAGAACGGCACATTTCTTTGAGTTCATATGTAGACCCCAAGACGCTGCTGTGGTATGCAGCAGGTCAATATCTCTTTGGACATCTGCGGTGGAAGAGTGCGGCTGAGTGGAGGGCGAGGGTGGCCTGAGATTGACACATGCATACATCTTAAGGTCGTCTGCGAATATCTTGTAGGCACTTCGCAGTTGGGAGGTAACATTGTTAATGTAAATAAAAAACAGCAGTAGGCCAAGCACTGAGCCCTGGGGGACACCACTCAGTACGTTTCTGGGTTGGCTGAGATGGCCTTTCACGCATACTCTCATTTTTGCTATCAGTAAGGAAAGAAGAAATCCATTGCAAAACATGTCTGTTAACTCCAATAAAGCCCAATTTAGCAATCAATAGGTTGTGGCATACAACATCAAAGGCTTTACTAACCAGCAGTAGTTGGTCCATAGTGGATCTCCCGGCTCTAAAGCCGTACTGATGGAGAGAGAGCAAGTGGTTAGTTTCAAGATAATTTCTGAGGTGTGAGCACACAATACGCTCCATTGTTTTACAACAAACTGAGAGACTTATAGGTCGGTAGTTAGTGGGTCATACCGACAAACCCATTCCTCTTCATCTCTGAGACCTTTTTCACCTGTTTGGCTCTCTTTGCTGTGAGATTTTCCTGAATGATAAGCTGATGGCGCATCTGTTGAGTCTTTGGGAACCTAGCATCGTAGACCTTGGATCTGTCTGCCTGAACCTCCAATTTTACAACTGCTCATTCATTGTTCCGCAGCCTATGGCGAGCTGTGATTTTACCACTTAGTTTGACACCGAGTTTGTTTTGAATTGCCTCTTCCACTACTTTTTGGTGACCTCTGGGTCCTCAGGTTCACCATGCTCACCTGTACTGGGTTTATTTTATGTAGATCTTTGCCACTGATGACAAGACAGTCTCTACAAGAGTATTGCTCGTTGGTATCAATAGTACGCTCAAGATGGCCTGAGAGAAGGACACGTCCGCACCCGCACGCCACCGTCGTCAGGAACCAAATACAATATTACATTTACTCAAATTAAAACATTAGATTAAATATTAAAATTAAATTAGGTATTCAAAACTCATTTCTTTCTCGTCATTTACAGCTGGACCCCACCTCGTGTTAATTTACATCTACCTACATTCATACTTATCAATATGTTTTTGGCATCATCAAAATAACACATAAGTGATATCACTCCGCTGTTAATGGCGCAGTAATTCATGAATCGATCTGAGAAAACTCACAAAACCAACACCGCTCCCCTAGTCAACATCCACATTAACAGTCCACACCCCACCTGTTGTCAAACTTTTGCACTGTTGGGCCTTGTCACTGTTGAGTACCGAAAAAGTTTTGGCAGAGAAAACTCGGTTTGAAATGCTGCCATATGCTTCCAACTCCATGCTTAATCGGGATTGGCGCTCGTTATCTTCTATTTGAATCCGGATTACAGGATCCGATCCTCTTCGCCAAATGAGGCGTTTCCATGGGCTTCCATGGCCACGCGAATCCCGATTATGAGCAAATCCGGATTCACTAATCCCATGGAAACGGGGCTAATGTCACAGATAAATTATAATTAATGATAACCTTCACTGAAATAAAGATCAAGACAGCGGACTATCGACAGGGAGACAAGAGGACAGCCATCAGGTCAGTCTGGTCCAGTCAGGTGAGTGAAGTCACTTCACTCACCTTATAAACACTTTTACATGGTCTTTTACATGGTTGGCAAAGTTGCTGTTTGCTGGTATACATTTTGTACTCTTTTGTACTTTTTTAAAATTTGTCTACTCTTTGAACAGGGGAAATAAACATAACCAAATCAAATATGATTAATAATCATATTTTATTTGATTCAGTCAACTGGATCAATCTCTGGAGACCTCAAGCCCTCAATCAGACTACAAAAGAGTACAAAATGTATACCAGCAATGTGAGGTGAGAACAAAATATATTATTTCAATTTATATTTTCCATTGCTAATGTCACTGACTATCAAATATCATATTTGAAGTTGGGGATTAACCAGGACTGAGAGTGAACTGAGGAGTGAGGACTGAGGAGCCCCTCAATTTCATAGTTGGCTCCAGGGGGTTCGCTCCGCCTCTTTAACATGGGGAAACAGGGCGACAAAAATTAGCAACGTCCGCAGCTTGGTCGTGTTCTTCAAACTTCCGTTCCATCTCCATCGTCCCCGCCTTCCCAAAGCTAGTAGAGAAAGTTGTGCAGCGGCAACTGTACACTTATATGTCTAACAATCATCTTTTTTCCTCTTTCCAGCATGGTTTTCGCTCAAATCACTCCACCGAAACCGCGCTTCTTACCGTATCCGATAATATCCTTTCCGCCACCGACCGCCAGGACATCACCCTCCTTTGTCTGATTGATCTGTCAAAATGCTTCGACGTGATCGACCACGCAAAGCTCCTTTCCAAACTGCAAACCTATTCTATCGATCCTACCTGGTTTTCCTCTTACCTCACTGGCCACACTCAATCTGTTTGCACAGCTGACGGGCGTGGAAACTGTCACCTTTCCCGATCCCTACCCAATCCTATCGGTGTCTTCCAAGGATCCTCACTTGGCCCGCTCCTATTCCAGATTTTCGCCAACGATCTTTCCCTGTTCGCACCACAGGTGCACGTGGTGCAGTACGCTGACGATACCCAAATTCTGGTCTTAGGCAAAAAAGGATCCCTCCCTCAGCTCATTGCTACCACGGAACAGGCTTTATCATCTCTCGATGCCTGGTTCCATTCCCATGGTTTGAAAGTAAATACCGGGAAAACAGGACTCATGGTCTGTGGTTCCCGTCAAAATTGTCGCGGCATGGCCCCGACCACTATTCGATTCCGCGAGGACATAGTGCGTGAGAGCCCCACGGTGAGGAACCTTGGCGTACTGTTCGACAAGAACCTCTCGTGGGACTCACACGTATCTGCCCTCGTCAAAACATGTAACGGTATCCTCATCGGCCTGACCCACGTGCGTCATCAGATCCCTGCGTCACTTCTTCCTATCATAGTCGACGCCCTTGTCATCTCGCACGTCCGATACTGTTTGACGGTGTTCGGCAACGGCTCAGAGAAAAACATGCAGCGCTTCCAAAAGATCCTCAATTTGGGCTTGCGCGCTGTCTCTGGCCGGCGTAAATTTGATCACATATCGGACGTGCGAGATGAACTGGGCTGGCTCACCGCCCGACAGCTGTACGAACTTCAATCCCTCAATCTTCTTCACAAAATGTGCGCCACCGGGGAACCACAGGCTCTCGCTTCCCGGCTTTCGACAAACTCTGAGTTTCGATCTAGAAGCACACGCCAGGACGCTGATTTGGCCCTCCCGCGCGTGAGAACCGAAGCCGGCAAGAGACGCTTTTTATACAGTGTAGCGCAGCGCTACAACGCGTTGCCGCCGGACCTGCGTGAGGCGTCTTTACCATCTTTTAAACGTCAGCTCGGTGATCTTTTACATGGTGTATGATGGGTGTAGTGTATGTTTATGTCGGTCGCTGTGTGAATGTGTGTATGATCATGGAGTGTATTTTAGTTTCTAGTATGCATGTTGCTAAGTGTCGTTTTTAACATGTCTCTACCTTTTAACCATGACGCGACACTCAGAATAGCCGTTTTATGCATCGGAGAGTGTTTTTACTGTCAATACATACATATATACAAGAGCTAATAGTGGGACCAACCATCTCCCAAAGCCATCTCGCTCCAGGCTCTTCCAGACCCACAGGGATCATTTATGCGCGGAAAAGTTGTTATGCCTCTTACTGCTTTCAAATCATTTGCACTGTTACCAGTTGTTTGTTACAGTTCGGTACATATGTATACAGTTATTATTATCATATGTACTATTGAGCGCTGACTGCCACCGGTCATCGTGATTTACCCTCCGAGGCTATTGTATCGGAAAAACTACCTTAATTTCAATATTTTTCATCATACCGAGATGTGCAACTAGGAATATTGGTTACCTGAGGCTTGGCTCCACTCACGGTCTGGTTCCAATATTAACATTTCGTTTTTCACGACCTAAAATTAACATTTTCACGCCGCTTCGCGGCTTCATATCGGTGGCCATCGTCATAACGAAGCCATCACCATCTGCTTCCGTTCGTTTTAACGGTGAATTGAATGAATAGCATAATCAGCTTCTAATCCTCTATACAAGGCCCATATTTCTGGGTTTTATCAGGCAAACCGCGTATACCTACTATAACACGAAAACCGCATTAAAAATGCTGCAAAGGCTTAAATACACGCATAAAAATGGGAGTACATTTTTGCGTCATTTCAACAGACCCCCCACTCAAAAATTATCGGCGACGCCCCTGCCTACCCTCCCCCCCTCTCCGGGTCAACAACTTTCTCGCTGATGGCTGACGGCCTGCTGCTACCTTCCCCTCCGCTGAACAACTTTTTGAAAATACGCCTGCCCCCCCCCCCACAAAAAAACACGGCTAGATCCGCCTCTGTCTGGGAACCTCACGTTTCTCAAGACTGGAAGACATTTTATATATTGTAAATTCTGCCAGGGTAAAGCAAGTATAAAAGTTACTTACCTAAAGCAATCTTCGCGTTTGTCTCCGATATAGCATGTCGATTTACGAATTCTTAGATGAAATTTGAGCACCATGTTAGGCTAGGTTATGTATTTATGTAGCATGTATTTAGCTTTGAATTATCATGGCAGGAAAATTTGAGCTCATAGACTTTCATAGACTTTATAGACTTCATCATAGACATTTGGAGGGTTTAACACACAAATCCAGATATGCAACATTTGTATTATTAACGTATTCTAAACGTATTCAAAACGTGACGTGACGTGAACATTGTATCACGTGACGTGACGTGAACATTGTATCACGTGACGTGACGTGAACATTGTATCACGTAGTACGTACTCGACGCGATACGTTAGAACTGTCGCGTGTTCACTTCGGACCTCCAGTGTTGGCAGAACGCACTGCAGGCTTTACTCGGGCGGTTAAATCTAAAAAGATGGGCCTTATGAGGTATGGTCCCGTTAAAAAAGGAGTTCCGTTAAAATGGAGAAAATGCGAGACAAAATCAATGAAATTGTTTCTGAAAGCCCTTTTAATTGTATAAAAAATATTTTTAGTGAAAGCAATATAACCTTCAGTTTTAGACATTGGTGACACTATGTTTTTGCTTAGAATTATAAACATCCAGACATAAAAGTTGATGGCGGTACAAAATTATACAAAATACAAAATATAAGCTTCTGAAATTTTAATTTTAATTTTTTAATTCTAATTTTAATTTTAATTTTAATTGGATACAAAATTAAAGCCTCTGAATTTCTCAAATGAATGAATGTTTATACGCAACTGTGATTAAATACATTTGATTTGATTGTATTATTGAAAGAAAATCAACAGATATCCGATGGCCTATGCTAAATACTTTACTTTTTATTTTATAAGAACTAAGAAGTAGCAACAAAGTAAAGTTTACTCTTCCGTGTGCTCATCAATATATCAGCATTCACAGTCTATAATGCCGACTGTTCCTCTTATTTTTAGTTAGCTCAAATTCAAAGAAAGCAAAACTAGAAGGCGGTAGGTACATCTCATTAATCATAAGGATCAAAAAATATTTAAATCGCATAATATTTTCTCACGCTCGCACACGCACCCGATTATCAGTTCATTTGATATAAAGGGTTCATTTGATATAATTTTGATTTGATTTTCATTTGATATAAAGGGTTATTGCAAAACCATGTACAGCGTAGCTGTGTCAAAGTGTCTGTTCGCCTAACTGAAGCGAAACAGATGCATATACATGTCTGCATGACTGTATACTGTGTGCGCATGGGCCTCCGTTTCGTCGAACGAGCGCGGGTCAAAGGGCGCCGGCGACAGCACGTATATAACCGCCATGAGTGTGTGGGAGCCGGCACACTCAGTCTCTCACCATGAAGCTGCTGCTGGTTGTCTGCGTGTGTGTGCTGGCCTCGGCCGAGCAGCAGGAGGCTGTACCGACGACTGGCCAGCTGGCCGTCGGTTTGACCCACCTGTACCGCCGCTTCTTGCACGTGGTGGCCCCCAAACAGGTGGAGATCCAGGACGCCCTCGAGATCAAGTGGCGCAATGGCTTACTGGCCGGCCCGCCGTTCAGGTCTCCGGTAAGTTGAATGGCCAACCACACCTCACACTGCAGGGAAACACAACGGTTGTTAGATACGGGGTTTCGCATAAAGTTGAAGGGTTGTTAGTAATTTGCTCATCATCGAATATAAAATATATAAAAGGCATGTGGTATGTATCTACAGCACGTCAATGAACTATGAACGATGAACATATATGGAAATTGTATGAACAATGACAGTTATAACCGGTCCTGGAGTGTTAATTCTGCGTTCTTTATCCAGTGTGCTCTTTCATGTTATGCTGCGAAGTGCAGGACTGCCGCAAGGCATACGTTGAACATTATCACTTGCATACATGACTGACTATATGCATTGTCACCTATTTTGTATGGGTACAGTTAACTCAATTTCGCTTACATCAGTCGAAAGATTTTGTCACAAAATGTTAAAGACTGTAATCACGAATGGGCGTTTCAGTTTCCTTTGACGTAAGAAAGGCAGTTCCCCTCGTAGCTTCAAAAACGAGCATTGACGAAAATAATGGTTGTCACCATGCTATCCATTTGTTTTCCCTGCAGGTGAAGGGAACCTTCGACGGTGTTGAGGAGCCGACCTTCTCGTACATCAACAGCCTCGTCACCCCCGAACAAAAGGGCATCTTCGGACAGTGGACCAAGCACGATACCTCTGACCTGGTGATCACCTACCACTACGGTGCCGCCATCAAGGTAAGGCATCGCACCATCTTCCAGGCCGCACCCTCCCAAGGGAGAAGTTAGACATCGTACGCGGTAGCCAGGCAGCATTTGGCTATACTGCCTATTGTGAACGGCAGACCGCGTGGGACCCTAATTTTCGGCGATAACTTTTGAATGCATCAACTGGCATGAACGAATTTCACGTAATGGACGTTTCAGGCTCTGCGCTAATTTATTATTATTATAAAGGTTGGTTAGTGTCAAACGCAAAATTTAGGACACTTTCTATTCACTCGTACTGTTGAAGATAATGGGAGCTCGGATAGAGGCTAACGCCTGTTCTCTCTGTAGTCCTGCCCTCGACTCCGCCCACCACTCGCAACCGACCGGTCACGGTCGGACAGCGAAGGTTCAAGGTCAGCCAGGGCGGAGCTAAGTTCTGACGTCAGAGCATAGCTCCACCCTTGCACGATAGCCTCTATCCACCGATTGAATTCCCTGCACGAGTTTTAACATTACGAGGGAATGGTAAGTGCCCTACATTTTCGTTTGACATTAAGCGACCTTAATCTTACAAATTGGCGCGGGTCTGAGACTCTGAAATATCCATTGCGAGAAATTCGTTCATGCCAGTTGGTTCCTTCAAACGTCATCGACGAAAATTAGGGTCCCAAGCGGTCTGCCGTTCACAGTAGAGTTCTTAACAACTTACAATACTCTAATTGTGTTGTTTTAGAACACAAACTACTAGATGATGATAGCTGGATATCGAACTTCTTGTCCTCGTCAACAATAATGTTTATTATAACTTAATTTCACATATAGGGAATGTGACAATAGCCGTTTTCACGAAGGATTATTGCGCTGAAAAGTTTCTGAAAGATTCTGAAAGTTTTGGAAAACTACACAACTTTTACATGCGATTTTTGGCAAGAAATGTCCCTCATAATTTTGTAATATGTGGGTAAGAATAAAATATGATTACAAAATTGCGGTTTGGTGGTAATATGCAAGATAAGTGTTGATAGAATCTTCTTGAAAATTTTAAGGAAGTTTCAGGAAGATTCTATCAATACTTATCTTACTTATTACCACCAAACCGCAATTTTGTCAACATATTTTATTCTTACCAACATATGTATTATATATACTATACAATAATACATATGCATGTAAAAGTTGTGTAGTTTTTCAAAACTTTCAGAATCTTTCAGAAACTTTTCAGCGCAATAATCCTTCGTGGAAACGGCTAATATTATGTGCCGACCTAGCTGAAATACATACTTTTATGAATAAAATACTTATATGCTTCTTAACATGTACAAGGCTTTTCCACTACTGAACGATCAAATATATTGATGGTTCATATAATAAATATGTCCCTTGAGTGAAAAGTTCCCTCTTTTTATATTTTACCCATCGTATTTTTACATACTTCATACCATGTTATAAATTGGAGATGTGATATCGGACACCGTCATATTCTTATATACGTCCCTGCCTCCGTTTTCTTCTTACCTTTCGTCAGTAGCAAACTTGAATGAATCAATTTTAAATCTGGCCCTCATGAAAAGTTGGTGCATACGTTTCCAATATGTGCTGCTGGCTTACATTGCTGGCATATTGTCTAAATCATTTCACTGTTCCTCTCTTCAGATTCACTTGCTGACTGACGGCGGAATTCACAAGGAGGTGATCCTTGGTAACCCTGCTTACTACAAGAAGGAGGATGCCAAGTTCGTCGTCGTGATCCCTAAGCACACCTACTGCATCTTCGAGTCTCTCTCGGAGGACGAGGCTACCTTCAAATCCTACGTCGCGATCCCCGGTGAGTGGAGACCACCAGCTGTTTCTAGCACCACCACCAGACAAATGGTCGCCAATTTAGTGGAGTCTAGTGGCTGTTACTCGCTATCACTGACATCAATACGATTTCTTACAATTTAATTATCTTCTAGTTTGTTTTAGTCCTTATTATATTCATTCGATTCGTCACATCAATATTAGATGATTACAAAACACTCAATGTGAACTGCCATTATATCCTTCTAGTTTGTTTTTAGTCATCATGATACAGTAAACATTGAATGATTACAAAGCATGCAATGCAAAATGTTATGCCCTGTTAAAAACGCGTTTCTTATCCCATTGTAAGCATTCACAAAGTTGTAACATGAACTTGATTCTGTTTCCCCCCAGCCTACAACCCGGCGAACGACCACAGGTTCACCCAGAAGGAGATGGCGGCCAAGTTCCCAAACTTCACCGATACGTTCAACGAGCTTTCCAAGCCGGGCGTTCACCATGATCATGACCATGATGACCATGATGACCATCATGACGAGCATGTTCAAGATGATAATGATTATCATCACGGCCGCCATGGACGTTTCGGTCGCAAGAAGCATAACAAGTACTAAGTTCTTCGAAGAAGAAGGGAAGGCATGGATAAACCACTGCATCAAAACGAATGTGGAAAGGGCGGGCAAACTAAGTGCAATCTTCTTTGTGCGGCGAGTAGCGGGCTGTCTGTTTGTGAAAATACATTGTCTACAAGACATTCAAGTGCTTTAAATTATTCATCTGGATACCCATGTCGGAACTGTGAGGAAAACGTGCCCGGTTTGAACGGGAGCGGAACATGGATATTTTTGGACGATTTTATAATCAAGAGCCAATAAATATAATAAATATCCGTTTTCACGAAGGATTATTGAGCTAAAAAGTTTCTGAAAGATTCTGAAAGTTTGAAAAACTACACAACGTTTACATGTGATTTTTGGCTTGAAATATCCCTGATAATTTTGTAATATGTTGGTAATGATAAAATATGTTGACATAATTGGGGGTTGGTGGTCATAGCAAAATAAGTATCCATAGAATCTTCTTTTTCAGGAAGATTTATCAATGCTTATTTCGCTTATTACTACCAAACCGAATTTTGTCAACATATTTTATTCTTACAAACATATTACAAAATTATGAGGGACATTTCTAGCCAAAAATCGCATGTAAAAGTTGTGTAGTTTTTCAAAATTTTCAGAATCTTTCAGAAACCTTTCAGCGCAATAATCCTTCGTGAAAACGGCTAATATGTAAAATATTAAAATTTACCTAAACATGAAATCTAGAGGAGTAGAAGGCATAGAAGAGAGACCGCAAAACTTTACCAACTCCTGCTACCTCACCGCACCACCTGCGAGCCTCGAGCTCAGCACCAACTGACTGCCCCGCTCCGGCCGGACGGCTCCGCTGCGCTCGGCCGGCCCATCGCCGCAGGCACTGACCTGGGACCTCGCCCGGTCACAGCCGGTCACCACCATACGGGTCATCAAGCGTCGGACCACGGTATTAGCACTACACTACAAGCAACCTTACAAACCAACTCTTTGGCCTATCGTGATTCGCTAATGCTTACATTAAAATATAAGTTACTGGATTCAGCGCTTCACTTCCATGATCACACATTACCACACACAAACTGGAGGCATCTAAAGGGTAACAGTAGGACGGCAAACGCTGGATTTAATAATGTATTGGACCGTTCACGGTAATGCATCTAATTTAAAGAATAATCCTACAGCTTCTATTTCATTGCTTGTTATATGCACATGAAATCGAGAGGGATTCCAGCGATTTTTATAACCAACCACCTGTAATGTATTTTTTTATCTCTCAAGTTTTGACATTATCCATATACTTTCAAGCAGCATTGCAATCACGGGCAACTAGATGAAAATGTAATATTGCAGAACAGTGTGGTTTACTATGATGTAAACGGGGAACTAAGCTACTGGGGAAACGCTGCAGCTCGCAACCGAATGCATTGGGTCGGATGTGCTTAAAAATCACCTTCTTAAAGGGATTATACGGGTTTTTCCCAGAATAATTGAGTTACATAGTAAAACGTACTTATAAAGGTGGTAGAAGTCCCACGGTAGCCACATTTTTCTGGAAATGACCTCTTCTGCACGTAAGGACATTCCAAAGTGCGCGGTGATGCCACCGCGTATTTTCTGCAGGACAGGCTGAGGCAGAGCCAGTCATCTCTTTTATGCTAATAAAAACACCTCACGTATGGCATATTTCCGGTAAAATAAGCAATATTTGAAAGAAAATCAACTTGTTTTGTTCCAACGAATGCAGCAGCTACCTAGTTTTCCCATTATATTCTATATTTGTGTGTTGTGTGCTTAAAAATCACCTTAATCGAAAACATGCATGCGTCGCAGCGGTTTTATTCATTAAGCGACTGAAATTGATGGTACCTGGTGTTGGTTCATCAGCATCTGTTGTGGTATCAGCAGTCTCTGATGGTGATATTAGCAGCCTCCGATGGCGGTGTCAGGTGGTGGCCATCGATAGGTCACCCCTCCCCTCCCCCTCAGGGGTCCCGCGGTAAAGAGACACGCCGGCAGTGTCCGTCCGACCGCGGCGCGGTGTACGATTCCGTCCAGGTCTGGCGGCTCGTCTCCATTCTAGTTCACAGGGTCACCTGTGCCGTCACTGGCCCAGGGACTGATCTGGGGGGAGGGAGGGGGGAGCATCGGGGACATGGCCTCCCAAAACGGCTGAAATCTGCTCGTTTAAAAATCGTTAAAAATCGTTTAAAAGAAAATATGATGTACTTTAAAACAAAGAAATTTCGTTCTAGATTAATCGTTCATGCACAAGCAAGCGAAATTAAAATAATTTCCCTTTGGAATTGTGTTGGATTTCTTGTGATTTACCCCTACCTCACAGACCAGCTTTTTGCCGTTTTGGATCTGCAATTGCACTGGCCTCGTTGAACTCGTTCAGGTCAAACTTACAATGTCGACGTGAATGGAGACGTAAACGCAAGTCGGCTGTCGCCTGCAGAGTTTAGCGTAAAGGCCATTTGGTAGCTCAGTAGTCGCACAAGGCCAGAAGAACAGACAAGGCGACTACCTAAGACAGAGACTCGCCGCAGACGCATCCGGCGAGATTTCTGGGAAGAGTAATTGGCCACGAACTCCATAACTAGTGGTATTAGATCTAAAATGAATTCACAAAAATCTGAATAGTCGTTGTGCATTAAAGTCCGACGTAAGTTGTAAGATTTCTCCGAAGTCCGATCCTTGTAAATGGAGTCGCCAGGGTCCGACTCATCGGATGCAGTTGATACTTGCCAGGTCGTCGAAGAGGTTCCCAGGTCATCAGACGGGTAGCCAGGTCATTAGACGGGGTGGTCATGTCATCAGATGGGGTAGTCAGGTCATCAGACGGGGTGGTCAGGTCATCAGACGGGGTGGTCAGGTCATTCGACAGGGTGGTCAGGTCATCAGACGGGTGGTCAGGTCATCAGACGGGGTGGTCAGGTCATTAGACGGGGTGGTCAAGTCATCAGACGGGGTGGTCAGGTCATCAGACGGGGTGGTCAGGTCATCAGACAGGGTGGCCAGGTCATCAGACGGGGTGGTCAGGTCATCAGACGGGATGGTCAGGTCATGAGACGGATGGTCAGGTCATCAGACGGGGTGGTCAGGTCATCAGACGGATGGTCAGGTCATCAGACGGGGTGGTCAGGTCATCATACGGGGTGAACATGTCATCAGACGGGGTGGTCAGGTATATATATATATATATATATATATATATATATATATATATATATATATATATATATATAAATATATATATATATATATATATATATATATATATATATATATATATATATATATATATATATATATATATATATATATATATATATATATATATATATATATATATATATATATATATATATATATATATATATATATATATATATATATATATATATATATATATATATATATATATATATATATATATATATATATATATATATATATATATATATATATATATATATATATATATATATATATATATATATATATATATATATATATATATATATATATATATATATATATATATATATATATATATATATATATATATATATATATATATATATATATATATATATATATATATATATATATATATATATATATATATATATATATATATATTATATATATATATATATATATATATATATATATATATATATATATATATATATATATATATATATATATATATATATATATATATATATATATATATATATTATATATATATATATATATATATATATATATATATATATATATAT